>JALHCA010000528.1:0-27598 GCA_024340505.1 Tolypocladium nubicola
GTGCGCGGCTGTCGACTGCCTTGCGTCTCGCGCTGTCTAGGCTGGGCGGGTTGCTCGCTGCGGTTTCCGTGTCAGGTGGACGGGGGCGGCGGCGCGGTATGTATATAGTCGGACGGCGCCGTCTCCGTCCGAGCGCTTCCGCTGGGCCTCTCGTCTCTGGCTTCACTTGCACGTACACTTGCACCTTCACTTACACTACGAGTACACTTGCACCTACACTCACACCTTCACTTACACCTACACTCACCTACACTTACACCTTCACTTACACCTTCACTTACACCTACGCCCACCAGCCATGCAGACCACCCTCGCCCTCCTCGCCCTCGCGGCGGCCGCCGCCGCCAACGTCAACTACATGGCGGCCATGCACCTCGCGCGCGACAACAACCTGCTGCCGCGCCAGACGCTCGACCCCAAGTGCCTCTCGGCGGCGCAGCAGATCGCCAGCGCCGTGCCCACGCCGCCGCCGGCCATCGTCTCGGAGCTCACGGCGCACCCGCAGACGGACCCCTGCCGCTTCAGCGTCCCCGCCAGCCTCAGCGCCGAGTTCTCCTCGTACGCTTCCGAGCTGCAGTCCTTTGCCTCCAAGAACCGCGACCTGCTCTCCGCCTGCACCGCCCTGTCCCAGTTCAACACCGTCACCGGCTGCGACACCACCGCCGCCGCGACCGCCGCCGCGACCAAGACCGCCTCGACCGGCGCCACCAACGCCGCGGGCGGGACCTCCTCCTCCAAGAACGCCGGCGCCCGCGAGACCGCCATGGCCGTGGCCGCCGTTGCTGCCGCCGGCTTTGCCTATGCTGCCATGTAATTGAGCCCATGGTCTGACTGTCTTGCCAAGGCTCGATGCGAGATGCCTCGAACAGCGAGAAGGAGGCGGGCAGCCATGTTCTAGCCAGGCCATCATCGAAAGCGATGCGCAGGTCGCGCATTGTGTACAGTTACAATACCAGTGCCGCCATGTGTGAGGCGGCCGCATAATATAAGCCGTGTTCTTTATACCTCAAGCTCAACCTCCTGCTGCGCTTGCACCTGTACCAAGTAGTCCCCACGTACACAACCATGTCACGTCATAGCCTTCTCAGTTCAAACGATAAACGTATCTTTCAGTACTCATTACCGGTGGGCCGTGCCACGTAGCCCGGAAAGGGTACTCGGCAACATTTTACCCATCTACTTCGTACATAAACAGCAACACGGTGCGCCTTGCAAGCCTTTTACTCTTCGTCCTCCTCCTCAGCCTCCTCGGCCTCCTCAACCTCCTCAACCTCCTGTTCTTCGCCGCTCTGCGCTTCCCCATTTATCGCTTCTCCCTGCACCCCGTTGACGGCGCCTCCCTCGCGCTCCACCGTCAACCACGCATCCCACTCGGGAAACAGGTCCTCGTCCTCGTCCGGTACGCCAATGAGCTTCGCTACCCGGCCCTTCTTTCCCTTTTCCAAGCTCTCCTTCCACTCGTTGACGATAGGGATGGCGAGGCTGGGCTTGTACGTTTGTGCGAACAGCACCGCCTCGGCCATACGACCAGTCTTGGTCAGCACCTCGGCGCACCGCTCAACATCCCCGAGGAGCCAGTAGCACGAAAAGGCAACGTTGTGGGCGTTGCTCTCCCCCGCCTGGGCAGCCAGCTTGGCGAGGCCTTCTCTGTCCCCCGTCGACGAGTGGAGCAGAAGCAGAGAGCCCAAGTCCTTGGCGTGCGTGAAACACTCGGCGGCAAGCGCAACGTCCCACCCCGCCAAGGCGGCATCTCCCACCGTCTTCCACTTGTGGTCCGCGTCCGCCGTGCGCGCCAGATCCAGGGCGATGTCGAGCTGGTTCAACGCGAGGGCAAGATCGAACTTGTGTTCTGGGTCCGTCGCCACCTCGAGGGCCAGCTCCTTGTGGCCCTGGCCTTCCAGGAACCTGGCGATCTTGTTGAGCTGGTCCGCGGGAATCGTCGGCAGCAGCTCGGCGGCCGTCTCCATGTCTTCGCGAAGCACCAAGGTTTGGTATTCCAGCACAGGCAGCGACAGGCCAAAGCATGTGACGTTTACATCCTTATCGGCGAGGTAGATGCGCGAATCTCTCTGGATGTATCCCAGGATATACATGGGCTTGTCGAAGTGTGACACGGTATATGTCTGGTCGCCGACCAGGTAGTTGAGTCGGTTCGTGCTGTTGGTGTAGATGAAGCAGTCCCCGACCCATTCACCCGTCCGAACACTATATCCATGTCAGTCTCTTCCTGTGGCACCCTGCAGAGGAAGCTCACCTTTCACTGATGTCGGTAATGACCTCGAACGCAGCCTCTACGCCATCCTCCTCCACCTGGCCAGCCTGCACGGCGTCGACGTAGTCCTCTCGGGAGAATCGCAGCACGTAAAAGGTGTCCTCGCAGGCAATCGTGACCAGTTCGCCGCTGTCGGACCAGTAGACCTGCACCGCGTTAGCACCCTGCACCCTGATGAGGCAGCCCAGTCGTGTCCACGAACCTGCTTGGGCTCAACCTCGATCCTTCGAACCAGGCCGCCCGTAGCCCAGTCGAAGAAGGAGATGCCCCCCTGTCCCACGACACCGAGCAGGACGCCCCCAGTCAGCCCCTCTGCCTGGAACCCGACGTCCAGGCCGCCGCTCTTCTCGTTGAAGTTCTTATACACCTTGACGCTCATGGGCGACTCGCGGATGGCAAAGTCGTTGCTGTTTTCCTTTGACGCCCAGACAAAGTCCAGGGCAGAGCCAAACGCCTTGTTACGCCACGCCAGAGCCGTGTAGATGATGTATTCGCCATCGCCGCACACGGCAACGAAACGGCCGTTGGGAGAGTGTATCAGGGTTTGCGGGTAGACTTCGCACGTTCCGAGGTCCTTGGTCGGGAGAGAGATGGGGTCGTTGTCCTTGATTGAGGCATCTATACGGCAGTTAGCACAAGGGAGGCTTTTGTCACTTCCGGCGGAACTTGCCTCCTTTGATGATAGAGGACACGACTTCGTTATGTCTCGCCCAGATCAGCTTCCCCGAGGGGTCCATGGAAACGGCAGGCTCCTCGCGCCCCAGCTTGATGACCACAGCACCATCGTCGTAGCCCACAGCGACACCCTGCTTTCCCTTTTGGTAAGAAACGCACCACGCGCGCTCAAGGCTGTAGTTGAGCGACTGCTCGAATCGGTAGGTGTTTGCGTGCCAGACCCGTATCGTGCCGTCCTCGGAGCCGGAGATGATGACCGGCAGCTCGGGGTGGTAGCAGGCGAAGGAGACATTGTTGGTGTGGCCCTCGAGGGTCGCAATCAGAGACTTTGTGGTGTAGTCCCAGATTTTGATGGTTCGGTCATCCGAGGTGGTGAGGAGATAGGGCTTATCGGAATGAGGATAGTAGTCTACGTGGTTGACGCCCTTGGTCTCGTGGGCTTCCAGGGTGAAGTTGGCGGTGCCCGAGCCTAGGCTCCAAATCTTAACGGTGCGGTCCAGGCAGGCCGACGCAAAGGTATTGGTGTCTTTGGGGTTGATGGCGAGGCCCATGACATAGTGGCTGTGGCCCTCGAAGACTTGGACGCACTTCCAGCCCTTATCCCAGTCCCACAGCTTGATGGTCATGTCATCGGAGGCGGTGAGGACGAACGGCAGCGTCGGGTGGACGCAGATGGCTCGAATGTAGTCGGGATGCGCCTCGAACGAGGTGATCTTCTCCGACGTGTTGTAATTGTAGACACGCAGCTGGAAGTCGTCGGATCCGCAGATGATCCAGTTCTTGCGTGCGACGAATCGGCCGGCGCGAACGGGCACATCGGTGAGCTCAAAGGTCTTGACGATTTGTTGCGTTTCGTAGGACCAGATGTAGACATGGCCTGGCGGTCAGACGGCGTTAGATGCGGGCTTCAGGTAAATCAAGGGAGAGTGTTCGCACCGCTGTAGAGAGTGGTGAGGATCCATGGCTCTTGGGGGTGAAAGTCAATTCCCTTGACACGCTCGCTGCGAGCGTACAGCTGGCGCTGTGATTGCAATCCAAGTCAGCGTCGTTGTTTTTGATCCCGGTAGACAGAGGCTCGTTGCAGGGGGGCCGTCGGAACGTGTCCTCGGGCGCGGAGTGCCATCGCAGCCTCGTGCAAGCATCCTGATGCGAGTACTGACCTTGACGTCCAATCTCATCGTGGCGGTGCTCGGGGACCTCAGTCGCGAGTCTCTGCCAGCTCACAGGTCGACAAAGGGAGGAGTTGAGTCGGCGGTGGTGGTGGGGTTTCGATGTCGCCGGTGCCACCAGGCGCGGTGTCGGTCCGTCCGTCGTCGAGGCGCAATGCGGTGCTCTCGCGAGAGGTGTAGGTTCGGGTTGAGCCGGCGAGGAGCTGCTGCATCGGGCGAGGTGCGATTTGTGCTGCTCTCGTGCGTTGTCGTGCCTGGCGCAGCGAACAGGGGAAGATGAGGTGAGGTGAGGCCGGAGGGAGCTCTCAAACTGTGAGGTGTCCTGCTGGCTCGTGTCTGCCACGCAGCGCCCACCACCAATGGCGGTGGAGCGGACAGCGCCTGGATTGTCAGGTATCAACCCCTTAGCGCGGGGCGGTGGGAAAGGGGGCGATCCAACTCGTCCGCCCGTGGTCTAGGGTAGGTGCTCGGCTGCAGGAGTCGACGAGCAGCCGTGAATCAAGAACCGACGGGCGCGTCTGGGGAGTAGCAACTTGCTCGTATTCAATCACGTTAAAATGGGGGTTTAACTTGGGTGCATTCTTCCCTGACCGCTGCCCGCCTTGAGTATAGGTGGTGGCTGCAGCGTGAGACGACGCGTTGCCATATATAAACCCGTGGCTTGGACAGAGTTGTGCCCAGCAGCCACCGAAGCCTGCCATTCGGCATGATTGAGCTGAACACGAGGCCTTCTATTGGGGCATGTCCCAGAGAGGCAGATACGAGGCGCGAGCCCTTCCGATGAGTTGGTCATGCCTCAAGGGCTGCGGCAATGCCATTATCTCGGGAGACGAACGCTCCGAGGCGGCCCAAGACGTAGGCCATTGAGCTCAATATTCCGCGCAATTGACAGTGACATTCATCGTTTGGACGTCATTCACGTAGTCGCAGGGGGTCAAGAATATAATGCAAAGCCTGGCTTGTTCTGTCCATGGCTCTGCATGAGAAGACTGTTGACAGGAACGTGGCCCGGCTCTGGAGTCCAGGCGACTCTCCGCGTCGCCCAGTACCTACCGTCAGCGTACAGACGTAGGCGGCGACCAACACTGTGGCCAGATGCAAACCCTTTCCCGCTACCGCAAAACAGAGCGAACCCGAAGCGACGAAGCCTTGGTACTGTAATTACGAATAAACGAATAAAGTTGAGTTTCGCTCGGTCGTGGCAGCCTGGACCGACCGTACCATGCACCGTGTTGCTTGCCCCGCTGCGCACTGGCATTGTCGACACGAACTCTGCACAGCCTCCGCCAAAATGAGGGGAAGTGCACAGTGCGCAGGCAGACCGGACACCTTTCAGCTGGGTGCTGCTGCTGCGCAACTCGATGCACCAAAACGCACCAACAAACAGCGCCCCCTGTCGCTGATAGGCCCGGATTTCATCATCCCCCAAACCAACCCTGGCAGCGATGCTTCGCCTCCTTGCCGTCGACGAATCTAGCTGAACCTGTTCGCCCAGTTCGATCCCTTTTAAACCTCGTCCTCGCATTCGTGACCGCAGCATCGATCCTCGTACGCATTTTCTCCCCTCGGCCTCCTGCGTGCCTGCCGCGTCCCCGCCTCGCATCTCCATCCTCAGACGCCGCGAGCCGTTTTTTGCCCTCTCGGTGCCCGCTTATTACAAGCAGCCAAGGCTCTCTAGCCCGTCCTCGCGCTCCTTGACCGGCTGGAGACGTGTCTGCGGGGTTGCAGTGCCAGTCTGGCCAGCGCTCATCAGCGCAGACACCAGACCACAGACGGGTCCTCAGGCCAAAACCAAACCGCCAGCGCTGCCGCCGTCCGACCCGACCTCTCACCACCACCACCCGACCCGACCTACGAGCCCTACAACCCGTCCTGCGGCAGGGCCTCTTGCGTTTGCTCGCCCCTTTTGCCACCGACGACCAACGGCAGCAGTAGCACCTGTACTGCGCTGCGCTGCGCTGGGGCCATCCATCGTCGGACGCTTCCCCACGGCCCGTCGCCCCCGTGTCTCAAGTCACTCTCACCACGGCCGACCAGCCAACCGTCCGACCCTGTCCTCTGATATCCCCGCCGCACACATCCCGCCACCATGTCGTCCAAGTCGTGGAAGCTCACCAAGAGTTTGTCATCCCCTCCCCGTGCTCCTGTCCGCCGTTGCCTCACCGTCCACTGGCTGGCGTGGCGACCCAGGGCCGTGTCTCCGTGTGCCAGAGAGCTGACAGCCGTGCCCGTCTAGAACTCAAGGAGACCCATCTCGGGCCCCTGAGCGCCTTTTCCCGATCTCCCTCCACCTCGACCATCACAGACAAGGACGAGAAGACGCAACCGTCGACGGGCGCAACGACCCCGACCACTGAGAGCGCAATTGGTAAGTCGTCCCTGTCCCATCCCATGCCACGCGGCTCGACGAGAAGCCAGGCCCGGGGGGCGCAAGACTGACGCCCGAACCGAAATAGCCGCCTCAGAAGCCATGGCACAGGCACCGGTCGTGAAGCCGCCCAAGCCGGGCATCCTCGTCGTCACCCTCCACGAGGGCCAGGGCTTCTCGCTGCCCGAGCAACATCGGAATGCATTCGCCTCGCAGCACCAGGGCTCGCTCTCCTCGAGCAATGCAACCATGGCCAGTTCCATACGGCCTGGCTCGTCGCAACGAGTGGCCGGGTCCTTCATGAACGGATCCAACAGGCCACACTCGTCCGCCGGCGGCTTCACCGGCATCCCGACCAACCATGGCCGCATTTCTGGCAAATACATGCCCTACGCGCTTCTCGACTTCGACAAGGTCCAGGTGTTTGTCAACTCGGTGGACGGGAACCCCGAGAACCCGCTATGGGCCGGCGGCAACACCCAGTACAAGTTTGACGTCTCCAGAGTCACCGAGCTGGTCATTCACTTGTACATGCGAAACCCCACCGCTCCGCCTGGGTCTGGTCGCAGCCAGGACATCTTTCTGGGCGTGGCCCGCATCAACCCTCGGTTCGAGGAGCGTCAACCCTATGTGGACGACCCCAAGGCTAGCAAGAAGGACCGGGAGAGGGCGGCAGCCGAGCATGCCCAGCGACAAAAGGGCGAGGGGCACCGCGGCGCCGAGTGGGTGGACGTCCAGTACGGCTCTGGTAAGATCAAGGTTGGCGTGGAATACGTCGAGACGCGTGCCGGAAAGCTCAAGATTGAGGACTTTGAGCTGCTCAAGGTCGTGGGCAAGGGCAGCTTCGGCAAGGTCATGCAGGTGCGCAAAAAGGACACAAACCGAATCTACGCCCTCAAGACGATCCGAAAGGCACACATCATCTCGCGGTCCGAGGTGGCCCACACCCTGGCCGAACGATCTGTGCTGGCGCAAATCAACAACCCTTTCATCGTGCCGCTCAAGTTCAGCTTCCAGTCGCCCGAGAAGCTCTACTTTGTGCTGGCATTTGTCAACGGGGGCGAGCTCTTCCATCACCTGCAAACGGAGCACCGATTCGACGTTAATAGGTCGCGGTTCTACACGGCAGAGCTCCTGTGTGCCCTTGAATGTCTGCACGGCTTCAGCGTCATCTACCGCGACCTCAAGCCTGAGAACATCCTGCTCGACTACCAGGGCCACATTGCGCTGTGCGACTTTGGCCTGTGCAAGCTCGACATGAAGGATGAGGACCGGACGAACACGTTCTGTGGCACCCCCGAGTACCTGGCGCCGGAGCTGCTGATGGGCAAAGGCTACAACAAGACGGTGGACTGGTGGACCCTCGGCGTGCTCCTGTACGAGATGTTGACGGGCCTGCCGCCGTTTTACGATGAGAACACCAACGAGATGTACCGCAAGATCTTGTCGGAGCCGCTGCACTTTTCCGACGTGGTGCCCCCAGCGGCTAAGGACCTGCTCACGAAGCTGCTCAACCGCAACCCAGAGGAGCGCCTCGGGGCCAACGGCTCTGCTGAAATCAAGGCGCACCCCTTCTTCCACGCTATAGACTGGCGCAAGCTGCTGCAGCGCAAGTACGAGCCGACATTCAAGCCCAGCGTGGTGAGTAATGCTCCGTTCGAAACGAGGCTGGCCATAACACTAACCCTATGCTAGACCGACGCCATGGACACCAGCAACTTTGATAAAGAATTTACATGCGAGGCGCCGCAGGACTCGTACGTCGACGGCCCGATGCTGTCGCAGACGATGCAGAACCAGTTCCAGGGATTCAGCTACAACCGGCCGATTGCGGGGCTCGGAGACGCTGGCGGGAGTGTCAAAGATCCATCGTTTGTGGGGAGCATGCAGGATAACCGATGAGGCAAGAGGACAGACAGCGCATTTGGTTGTATGAGAGCGTTTGTATGACGGAGGGGAACTGGTTCTCAGCGAAGCATGGCATTGCCGGGGGGGACGACCAGCCAGCTGGGACGAGTGCCTCGGAGGGAGCTGGCATCGGTGGCATGGCTCGGGAGAGCATTCGGGCGAGACATGAAATTACAGCCGCTGGGGCATTGACCTCGGCGGGATGAACCATACATATACTTGGAGTTTGGCAGGTAACATGGGCACTACACTATTCGACGGCACGGCTGAATTGAGGACCTTGTTTGCAGCTGCCGATACGGGGTTGACACTCGTAGCCCACCATGTCTGGACCTGGATATTTACTGTATATCCGCAAGCCGCGGTATGCGAATGTAGACATCTGCTGTGACTGTAGCTGGATCGGCAACGTCGGGCGCCACGACGAGCCCATGTCAATGACGTAGCCGCATCTCGATGCTTAGGGAGCCAACACGAATGCCTATGTAAGAACGCAGTAGTAAGCGAGAATTGCGAACAAGCGAGAATTGGGTGAACATGCGTCGACGATACGAGCGACGGCATGGAATACGATGGTCGGACGCGTGATTGTAGGCGCGTAATTATACCTGATTACCTACGGCGTAGGTAATGATGATTGATGAGGGGCCCGACGATGCGGGCAAGGCGGGGCAAAACCTCATCCTCCCTCCTCCCTCCTGGGCTCCCCCTCCCCCTCCCCTCCACCCCAGCTCAAGTTGCTCAACACCCTGAAAAGCATCGACACCAGAGGCTCCACTGTAGCTCCTAGAACCGGACACTGCGGTATTTCGAAGACTGCTTCTTCTTCTCTGCTTCCAGCCATATATCGATCCCTGGCCCCATTCGCTGCTCGCCATAGTACCCAGGCAAGCTCCAAGCCCTGCCATCCCGCCCTCGACCCGCTCCGAAACCGCTACGAAACAGCTCAAGGTAAGATGCCCATATCTCCGTCTTGGCTGGCAGCAGACGCAGCTGCTCTTCAGCCCAAAGCCCGAGCTGCCCTCTCTCGTCTCGATCACTAACTCGCCGGCCAGGCCGCTCGACGCCCCCTACGAACCCGCCTCTTCCGCCTGCCACATCCGACGCAATGGCTCCCGCAAACACGCTGCCCGCCTGGGCCGAGCTGCAGGCGCACCGCGACAGCGTCGGCAAGAACTTTGTCCTCAAGGAGGCCTTTGCCTCGGACCCGGAGCGCTTCTCGCGCTTCACCCGCACCTTTGCCTCGGGCGGCGTCTCGGCCGACATCCTCTTCGACTTCAGCAAGAACTTCCTGACTGACGAGACGCTCGACCTGCTCGTCAAGCTCGCTGAGCAGGCCGGCGTCGCCCGCAAGCGCGACGCCATGTTCGCCGGCGACAAGATCAACTTCACCGAGAACCGTGCCGTCTACCACACGGCGCTGCGCAACGTCGGCCCCGACGCCTGGGACATGAAGGTCGACGGCCAGGACGTCATGGCGGCCCCCGGCGGCGTCAACGATGTCCTCGAGCACATGAAGGAGTTTTCCGGCCAGGTCCGCAGCGGCGAGTGGAAGGGCTTCACGGGCAAGAAGCTTACGACCATTATCAACATTGGCATCGGCGGCTCCGACCTGTGAGTCCCATGGCCTGAGACGCTGCTCTGCCGCTCTGCTGCTGACACTGAATCCACAGCGGCCCCGTCATGGTCACCGAGGCCCTCAAGCACTACGGCGCCGACGACATGACGCTGCACTTTGTCTCCAACATCGATGGCACCCACATGGCCGAGGCCCTCAAGCACTCGGACCCCGAGACGACGCTCTTCCTCGTCGCCTCCAAAACCTTCACCACGGCCGAGACGACGACCAACGCCAACACGGCCAAGACCTGGTTCCTCGAGAAGACGGGCGGCAAGGGCGACATCGCCAAGCACTTCGTCGCGCTGTCCACCAACGAGCCCGAGGTGACCAAGTTCGGCATCGACAGCAAGAACATGTTTGGCTTCGAGAGCTGGGTCGGCGGTCGCTACTCGGTCTGGAGCGCCATCGGCCTGAGCGTCGCCATCTACGTCGGATTCGACAACTTCCACAAGTTCCTGAGCGGCGCCCACGCCATGGACAAGCACTTCCGCGAGGCGCCCCTCAGGGAGAACATTCCCATCATCGGTGGCCTCCTCAGCGTGTGGTACTCGGACTTTTTCCAGGCGCAGACTCACCTGGTTGCGCCGTGAGCACACCCCTTCACATGGGGCGGATAAGGAAAGCTGACTCTCGCTCAGGTTCGACCAGTACCTCCACCGCTTCCCTGCCTACCTCCAGCAGCTGTCCATGGAGTCCAACGGCAAGTCGATTGCCTCTGACGGATCGTCGGTCAAGTACACGACTGGTACGCCTCACCCCTGCCATCGTCTATCTTCCCACGTCGTGCCAGCGCTGACTGCCCAGGCCCCATCCTGTTTGGCGAGCCCTGCACCAACGCCCAGCACTCCTTCTTCCAGCTCGTGCACCAGGGCACCAAGCTGATCCCCACCGACTTCATCCTCGCCGCCCAGTCCCACAACCCCATCACCAACAACCTGCACCAGAAGATGCTCGCCTCCAACTACTTTGCCCAGGCCGAGGCCCTCATGGTCGGCAAGACGGACGAGCAGGTGCGCGCCGAGGGCACCAAGGACGACCTCGTCCCGCACAAGCGCTTCCTCGGCAACCGCCCGACGACGTCGATCCTCGTCGGCGGCGCCATCGGCCCGGCGGAGCTGGGTGCCCTGATTGTCTACTACGAGCACCTCACCTTCACCGAGGGCGCCGTGTGGGACGTCAACAGCTTCGACCAGTGGGGCGTCGAGCTGGGCAAGGTCCTGGCCAAGAAGATCCTCAAGGAGCTCGACGAGGCGGGCAACGGCGAGGGCCACGACGCGTCGACGGGCGGGCTCATCGGGGCGTTTAAGAAGTACGCCAAGATCTGAGGGATGCTGGGAAAAAGTGAAAAAGTGCATGAGCACGCCGGCTAGGGGGGGAAAATGAGGCGGGAGTATGAAAACTTACAGATTGAGGAAAGCAATTGAACGGCTTGGACGTATCTGACAGTTGGTGTTACATGTGACGTGCTTGTCGACTGCCCCGACCTGAATCCATGGCTGGATGGGCTGTCCGCCGTTGCCGTGAGCTGGCAGCAGCCTATACGTGTAAGTGCAATATACTGACTGCTTCACCATCCAGCAGGAGCCCAGCAAGACGACACGCTAGCCCATTCAGCGCTGCTTCACACACAGCTACCTACTCCTCCGGCATCCAACAACTCCCCTCCTCGGTTGCATCACATGCACGCCGGCACCCCATCCCCCCGCGTTGCATCCCGCCCACGCCCAGGACCGCGGGATCCGGACAGCGCAGGCGGCGCGTCGAGCTCCCTCGGGAGATGTCGGCGGCGGGTTCCTGCATGGGCGTGGGCTGCGCGCCGGGACATGGGACGCGCGACGCGATGCCGGTGCAGGCTCGGGGTTGGCGGACCAGGCCTGCTCTGGCCTCGTTGGGGAGGGCGCCGCGGCAGGGGCGTGTACGAGCACGGGTCGGGATGGCACGCGGCTTCGTCGCCTGGGAGAGGCTGCAAGTACGAGTATTTCGTACATGTTCCTTCATAGGATGCTCGTACTCGTACAGGCGGCGGTGCCGGAGGGGTGGGTCAAGTCGCCGGTGCAGGGTCGGGCCGCCGGTCGACGGCACTTTGTATCCCGCACGTGGATTGACTCTGCGGACAGCTGGGGGTTCGCTGCTCATTGGAGAACGGCATGGAAGGACATGGAGTCCCGATCCCGTCGTTATA
This sequence comes from Tolypocladium nubicola, assembly GCA_024340505.1. NCBI lineage: Eukaryota > Fungi > Ascomycota > Sordariomycetes > Hypocreales > Ophiocordycipitaceae > Tolypocladium > Tolypocladium nubicola. The sequence goes on from JALHCA010000528.1 coordinate 12,196, forward strand.
GTGAGCGGTGGCCAGCGTCAAGACGCAGTTGTCACGGAGCCGACACGCATACTCTGCCGTGCGCGGCTTGTCGGCCATGTCCTGCCCCTCGCCCCACGCCTTTCCTCTGGTGCCTTCTATAAGGCCTCGGAAAGTCAGGTTTGTCAGTTTCAAAGGGATCAGCACATCTTCACAGCGAGTATTCTCCAGGCGCGTGCGTTGAGAGTAGCTTCTTCTTCCGGCGCAAGACTCGCAACACCCGTAGTTCCTCACCTTCAAGCTCCCCAACGACCTACGAGTACGCCTGACTGCTTTGAAGGCTCCATAGCTGGGGCTCCAGACATTGAGCCGTGGGTCGCTGGCTGCAGCTGGTAAACGTCCCGAAAGGGCAATCCGCAGGCGGGCCCACATGAGGCGATGAACTCGTGTACGAGTACGAAGTACGAAGCAGCAGCCTTTGGCCAAGAAGCAAGGCCGCCTGTCTGATCGTGAATCCTGTCCAGGGACCCCTTTCATCTGTCAGTGCTCTCCCTCTGGCGGTCCTACAGGGACTGGACGAATCGGACCGCAAGACCACAACTCCCGTTTCCTACGAGGACTCCGTACTGTAAGGAACCCCAACGGCGACCGCGGCATTGGCGACCCTTGCGACCTCGGGACAGAGACCCACTGCTACATGATGCACTTCGGCGCGAGACGGACGACGGATGGTGATGGGTTCCGAGCCGCCCCACAGCCGGAAGCACCAAGCCCGCCGTGCTCGTACGTAGAAAACGGTGGCGGCCAGCGCAGTAGCGCACTCTCCATCCGGCTGGGAATGGGTCGAATCGATGCAGAGAAGAGTACGTAAATCGCTCGCGTTGGAGAGCCGGAGGTGCCGTGATATCGAGGGCGTCGTGTGCACTCGACAGCCACCGAGCCGACTCATCCGCTGTGATGCTTCGACATCTCAATCGGGACGGCGGCGGGACGGCGGCAGGAAGCCAAACGTGCCCGCAAGGGAGGGTCCTGTGGCGGCGGCCTCTCTGCGGCCAAATGATGGTGAGCACGTTGCGGTTGGGTTGATGCAAGGAGGGCGGGTGCAGGCGGGGAGCCTCGCCTTGCGGAGTTGCAGCATGTGGAAGAGGCATTTACCCCAGGCTGGTGCGAGATGGGAAAGTCGCAAGCTGAAGATGAAACGGCGTCTGGCTGCGTGCATCTTGGGCGGCTGCTGGCACCTGACAGCGCGATCGATCCAACGGGTCGTCGAAGCATGCAAGGGATATGACGTCGAGGGGTCCCGTGTTGCAGCATCGTGGGTTTGCGGACCACAGTCTCCCGGCCCTCGCGGACGATAACGGCGCCCATGACACCTTGACGAAACATCGTGACAATCGGCGGCGACATCGTTGCGCCATTTCACGATGCCGTCCTCTCATCTACGTCATTCCACGGTGCTACAGTAGCCCCTGTCATCCCTCCGAGGCTCCCCACCAGGCCACCCGGCATCGTAATATTGCGCCGCAACCCCCGCCGGCGGCAGTGCTGAAGAGGGTTGGTGGCTGCTGGGCTGCTCCCGCTGTCGACGCATCCGTGCTGAGACGGCTTCTTTGTTGGCGGTTGGCGGGGGCTGGGCGGCTGCATTCAGAGAATGCGCGCGGCATCACACGGCGTCTCTGTGAGACACGAGCGCGTAACAGACGAGTCAGAGACACCGTCATGTCACACCAGCAAGCAACGAGCCATCCGTCATGGGCCCGCTGGATCATGATGAAACCAAGGGCCGCCGCAGGCGCTGTCGTGGTGCGCAGCGCCGTCGTGGTCCGCAAGCGTCCGCTGCTGCGGCGCGTTCAGTGGTTGCGGGCGAGGTTGCAGTGGGCCGCCCCCCCCAATGTGCCCTGGAGCGAGTCACTGACTGGCTGCGCGCGGGTGGCGTGTCGGGCTTGGCGCGCACCCAATAGGCGGCTAGTTGCAGTGGACCGCTGGCTGTGCTGTGCTGTGCCGGCGTCGTGGCCAGGGCTATTGATTATTCCCTCTCGCGCCCGTCAGGCCACAGCCAGCAATCGCCGCCGTGCCATTGGGCCCCGGGGGTCAGACTTTGCGGCGGCGACTGGCGGCGCCGTCTAGCGTGCTTAGCGCTGGAGCCGCCCTGTAGACCCGAGGCTGCGTCGCCCCTGGAAACGGCCCCGGGCCCGCGAGGAATTCAGGTGCCTGAGACGCAGCGACGACTCGCATGCCAGGCGGCCGAGGGCGAGCTGGGCCGAAGCCAGGTCTTGCTCTGGACGGAGCGCGGGGTTTGGGCGGTGGTGAGGCCGCCGTGAAGCCGTCGTGAAGCCGTCGTGAAGCCATCGTGAAGGTTCCGTCCTGACGATACATATGGCATGGACCTGGAGCTGGTCGTCGGCCCTCAGCACGGAGCGTCAAAGAGGCTGACGACACCGCTGAGGGACCGTCACGACGGGCGCTGCCCCACTTGCATTGTTCTGTGTCTCCTGCCCTCGCTCTCAGCCCCTGCCTCGCTCTCAGCCCCTGCCTCGCTCTCAGCCCCTGCCTCGCTCTCAGCCCCTGCCTCGCTCTCAGCCCCTGCCTCGCTCTCTGCCTGCCCCCCAGCCAGTGGACGTCATCCTGCCTATTTGTTACTGGCTTGGCCGATCGCATCGTGACTGTGAGTCGCCAACCTCGACCGTTCCGCAAGTCTCACTTGCCCCGCTTCCCCTGCTGCCACCGTCTCACTCGCTGGCTCCCTCTGGCGCTCCTTCCCTCTCCGGAGCCAGGGAAGGAGCCTCAGTTTATATAAACTCCACGGCCCCCCCTTCTCCGTCTCTCGTCTCGACGGTCACCGTTTCAACCTCTTCTGACTTTCTACCACCTCTCTCTCGAATTGAACCTTTCCAGCGCTCTCTCCCGGCTGGAATCATCCTCACGCCGCCCTACACTCCACTCTTCGTCGATTGAAGATATTCTGTCGGCCTCTTGAGACATCGCCGCACCACCACCACCACTAACACCCCTCACCGTTTTCACCATGAGCAAAACGGCGGTTCACTTTGGCGCCGGCAACATCGGTACGTCACCATCCCGCCGAGCTTCAGTCCATACAAGGGCTTCTCTGGGCCTGCCCTGGCTGTAGCTAAAATTGAAGCATCTCTAACGCGCTTGTCTAGGCCGCGGCTTTGTTGCCTGCTTTCTTCACAACTCGGGCTACGACGTCATCTTCGCCGACGTGGTCGACTCCCTGATTGACCGTATCAACTCCACGCCCTCGTACAAGGTCATCGAGGTGGGCACCGAGGGCACCACGGAAAACAAGATCACCAACTACCGCGCCATCAACTCCAAGACGCACGAGGAGGACCTGGTCGAGGCCATCCGCACCGCCGACGTCGTCACCTGCTCCGTCGGCCCCAACATCCTCAAGTTCATCGCCCCCGTCATCGCCAAGGGCATCGACCGCCGCTCCGACGACGTGACACCCCTGCACGTCATTGCCTGCGAGAACGCCATTGGCGCCACCGACACCCTCGCCCAGCACATCAAGGACCCGCGCAACACGTCGGCCGACCGCCTCGACACCCATCACAAGCGCGCCCGCTACGCCAACTCTGCTATTGACAGAATTGTGCCCGCCCAGGACCCCAATGCTGGCCTCGACGTGACGCTCGAGAAGTTCTTCGAGTGGGTCGTCGAAAAGACGCCCTTCGAGGACATTGGCATCCCCCCCATCGAGGGCATCAACTGGGTCGACCATCTGCAGCCATTCATCGAGCGCAAGCTCTTCACCGTCAACACGGGCCACGCGACCGCCGCCTACCACGGCTACAACCGCAGAAAGCGCACCGTCTACGATGCTCTCCAGGACAAGAACATCATGGCCGAGGTCCGCGGCGCCTTGATGGAGACCAAGAACCTCATCGTGTCCAAGCACGAGATTGACGAGGAGCACCAGGCGGCCTACGTGGAGAGGATCATCAAGCGCATCGGCAACCCCCATCTCGAGGACGCCGTCGAGCGTGTCGGCCGCGCCCCCCTGCGCAAGCTCTCCCGCAAGGAGCGCTTCATCGGCCCTGCGGCCGAGCTGGCCGAAATGGACCAACCCATCAAGTACCTCCTCGACGCCATCGAGATGTGCTTCCGCTTCCAGAACATCGACGATGACGAAGAGTCCAAGGAGCTGGCCGAGATCATGTCCCACAACACCCCCGAGGACGTGGTTGCCAAGGTGTGCGGCGTCCAGACCAACGAGAAGATCTACCCGCAGCTGGTGCAGCGAGTCAAGCGCGTGCAGGACGACAGCCACGAGGATTGACTGGATGGCAGAGCTGGCCAGTCGTCTGCCTCGTCGTCGAACAGCAACCGGCGGCTGGGGTCCAAGATGTGACCGGGCGCGGCATGTCGGTGGCGGGCATGCCACGCGGCGTTGACGAGACATGAATTTGCCATGATGATGTTGGGCGTCCCTTGACTGTGTTTTTATGCTGTATTCCCATTTTCTTTCGCCAAAGAGCATTGGCACATGGGACGGACTGGAGTTTATTGGACGGCGCTTGGCGATACCCAGGCTTGGGACTGGCTGGCAGCTTCAATGCAGCTCGAGCAGGCAACCGTAAATAGGTTGATATCATGATTGAAAAAGAGGGATTCTTGATGAGAATTTTGTTACGAGGTCGCATGTGACAGACACTCATTGGCCGTTCCACCCATGCAGCATGATGCAGTCTGCGTGAGCGGCACGTCCAACCCGTCCATGCCGGGCCACGCCTCGGACGATATCGACCGTGGACATCCGAGCCGCTCTCGAGGCAACGTCCCTGCATGCCGCACGCTTGGCGACTGGTATTTGTGATGTTTGCCACCGGCCAGCCCGGCATCGACCGTGGATATCCGTGCCGCCCTGCCCCCGAAGCAATACTCGCTGCAGGCTGCAAAGGTCCCGTCTCTTGGACTCGGACTCGGCCACGGCTCAGACTGACATTGAACGTGGGCAACCGGGAGCCTGTGACTAATTCATACAACGCTGGTCTGCAGTTTCTCTGCAGCCTCTCGTATGATGGCAGTACGCGTGGCTCGATGGCTCGATGGCCGCCGCTTGAGCACGGTTCAGCGTGGTAGGAACGAGGCCAACAAGGTGCCGCCGCCGGGGAGCGGTCGCCTATATATAGGGGGAGATGGACAGACTCTTGGACGTGTCATTCCTCCTGGGTGCAAGCCGAGCCGAAGAGTCTCAGTCAGGTCAGGAACCAGGTGTAAGTGAAGCTGCCCGGGATATGTATTCTTGGCCGTATCTGATGAAGCGTCGCAGTTCAAGAGCCAACGACAATCAATACAGATACACACGCGCACACACGCACACACGCACACACGCACACACGCACATACTCACACACTCACACACACAAACACACACACACAAACACATCCCCCCCCCTCAACCCCAAGAAGAACACGACCGCCACGCAAAATGTTGCTGCCCTTGCTGGTCCTCGGACTGTCGTCGGGCCTCGCGGCCGGCGGCATCGTCGTCTCGGTCAACAAAGTCCAGCCCCTGCCGCTCGAGGCGGGCGGCGCCGTCTCCACCGTCAAGGAGCTCTTCCGCAGGAGCTGCCCCGAGGAGGTGTCGGCGCGCAACCCGTACCCGGCGCCGAGGTGCTCATGTCATCGTACGGCAACTTCGGGGCGGCCGACGACGGCAGCGCGCTGGGCAACGGCACCGTCTTCGCGTCGTCGGACAGCCTCGTGCGCGGGGCCCTCGACGCGTGGGCGCAGCACCAGCACCTGGTGCTGCGGCCCGATGTGGTGTGGTTCGAGGTGCTCGCGCAGCTCAACTTCTACATGGCCAAGCACGGCGAGGAGCTGCGGCACCTGTTCGTCGACTTCGCGGGCAAGCGCGAGATCCAGGTGCGCAAGTTCACGTGGCGCGAGGTCATCGGCGCGTTCGGCGGCGAGATCCAGCGGCGCGTCAAGACGGACTGGCTGCTGGGCTGGATCACACCGGGCTTCAGCACGACGACGCCGGCCGACAACCTGACGGCGACGGTGCTCATGATGGGGCTCGTGCAGCGCTACTTTGAGTTCTCGGGCGGCATCATCTGCGGGCTGCCGTCGGTGCAGCTGCTGGGCGAGCGGCGCGACTGGGCGCGCCTCGAGGCCAAGCTGGCGCGCCTGGGCGACTTCGGCCCCGAGGCGCGCGACTACGCGGCGAACCTGCGGCCCATCTTCCGCCGCTTCGTGCAGACGTGGGACGAGCCGTCGAGCGACGAGGTGCGCGCCTTCTGGACGCAGATCGTGCGCGCCGACCGCGTCGTGACGTGCGGCGCCGGGCCCATGGAGTACAGCATCTCGGGCTGGATCACGGGCTTCCTGCACTGGAAGGAGGACGGCGAGCTGCGCGTCCCGGCCAGCGAGCGCCCGCGCAAGCACGAGACGACGCTCGACGGCGTGGGATACCCGCCCGCGCCGCTGGACCGCCTGCCCGTCGGCTACGCGCGCGTGCCGCTCAAGATGCTCGACTACCCGCAGCACGGCACCGACACCATGGCCTACCTGCTCGGCGGCAACGTCGGCGTGTCGCGCGTGCCGGCCAACGGCGACGAGGGCCGCGCGGGCACCCTCGCCCAGCCCCTGAGCGCCTGGTTCCTCTACGGGCCGGTGCTCGTCGGCAACGAGACGGAGGAGGCGCGCGGGTACTCGCGCGGCAGCCGCGGCGAGCTCGAGGGCATCTGGGGCGAGCTGCAGGCGAGCTGCCCCGGCCGTCCCGGGCGCGGCGAGGCGGAGTGATGGTGGTGATGGTGTGGATGGCGGTGATGGTGGTGATGGTGTCGTGGATGGGTGGAGATGCGGCGACGCTGTAATGTCAGTAATGTGATGCGGGGACAAAAGTTTTGCTGGTCTGAGAGTAATCAATTCGCTTAATATATAAATAGTCGATGAAGTTGTAGGAGCCAGTATGCAGAGTCCATGCTATGCGGCGGGCGACGTCTCTTTCTACTCGCTTCCCGCAGCTTAAAGGCCCACATCAAGGCCCAGTCATCAACCGTGCAAAAGGCATCCAGACGCGAGGGAAGAAGCATCTGTCTGGTCCACTACACCCATGCCTCGTAGCCGTTTTCGTGGCAAGGTCGAAATAGCAGTCCTCAGCGAGGCAGCAGGGATTGAACAATAGTGCTATATACATAGGGCTTGGTTACATTGTATACGCGTCATATCGTGATTTCACTATAAGCATAGGTGTATGAGAAGCGAACAGTCAGGAAGAACCCCATAGCAGTAGTTTAATCGGCGGGGCCGGGCATGTGCGAAAGATGCCTGATCCCTTGAGGAACTATGATTGGTAACCTCAACACAACGTTGCTCAACAACTCGGGAGGCCCGCATAGAAACACCGTGAAGGTCCATTTTGCTCCCTCTTCCGTGACATAACTCATTACGTGCAATATTCTCTCTTGAACCTGTGCTTTGAGCGATATGCGCACTAAGCGACAAGTGCAAGACCGAGCAGTACTGAAATCTGTTGTATTTGGGGTTGAACGCATGGCTGGCTTAGTCCATCAGCTGCGGCCGATTAGGTGAGGGTCTTTGGGGCATCAGGTTAATAGATGGCAGCCGAGCAGCAGAGTGCACAAGTTGTCTAGAGACGATACTATAATTCATACTGTGTTGAACCAAGGTAGTCACACGCACGTGTGGCATATGAACGCTCCAGAGATGCGTTGGCGTGAGATCTTCCTGGACTAGAGTTAGTGAGCGGCCTCGATAGAGCAGCGAGCGTCGTGGTGTCGATGTTTGGACGAGGGTGACGATGCAGCGACGTTGCAATATCAGTAATGGTGCTGTAGGGACAAAAGCTACAGTCTTGGTGTGCTCGAGCTCTCGAGGGATTAATAAATCAATGCAAGCTTGATACATAAATAGATTGGTGAAGTCGGCTGTGGCGTCTGGTGTTCACCGCTGTGTCTGCCCCCATTGCCCAATGGCGGGGTGTCTGGCCCAACTGAATCAACTACGACGCCCCTGCACCTGTGACCACAAAACACACGACGTCCGTACAGTCTCGAGGCGGTGTCTTCCGCTGCGCCCTGAGATGCATCTTCTCGTCTTCACCACCCTCTAGACGAGCGCCCTGACATGCTACCATGGCCGCCGTCGTCCAGCACGCACGAACGCGTCCCGCGCGCGTCGCCGCCAACTCGTCCAGGCCGCTACAGCCTCACCCGCACCCTGCTGGCGGCGGCTCTTTGCAGGCGAGCAGCACCAGCCCACCGCTGGGCGTCTTCCTGACGAACCTGCGCCTCCTGGACCTCGACCTGCTGCCCGACTGGCCCGGCATCACGCCCGAGACGTTTGCCACGTCCGGGTCCGGCGTGCAGGGGCAGAAGCGGCGCGTGCAGTGCGTCGAGTGGGCGCTGTTTCGCCTGTTTTCCCTCTGGGACCCCGAGGAGACGACCAATGTTGGTAGAACCTTCACCGAGATGCCCGCGAGCGGTGGCTGACACGATGCGCTGCAGAAACTCAAGCCCTTCTTCCCGCCGCTCGACCAGATGCAGTCGCTCAACCTGCGCGCCGCCCTCCTACGCGCCCTCGAGCACGCCAAGAAGAACGGCGTCCTGGGCCGTGACTCGGCCATCCGCAAGACCATGCTCGACGAGTGCAAGGGCGAGCGGCTCGAGGAGGTGCTGGCCTATTTTTCCACGGCCGTGCTGAAAAGGGCGGTCGCTGACGAGAGCCGCTATCCCGCGCTCGCGGCGGAGCTCGCGCTCGAGAATAGGGGCTACGGGGGCGACAACGCGGAGCTGGGCGCGCTGGCGCTGGCGCATAGAGTCTCGTTGCGGCGCATCCTCGAGCAAAAGGACGTGATGAGGAGTCGTTGCCGGGACCTTGCCGACCTGCTGAGCGTCAAGGAACGGAGCGTTGCGCGGCGCATCGAGGTCATGCGCGCGCGGGACGAGGACGGCGGCGCAGAGACGCTGTCTGACAACGCGAGGGAGGAGATGCGGCGGACGGTGCGAAACAACTGGTCCGGCAACGAGCGGTGGATGCAGACGCTGCTGCTCGGCGACTCTGGCAGCAGGGGGAGCGGGCTTCTGGCCATGCCGTTTGATAGGGTATGGAGACGGGTCCAGCAGGGGCGGCTGGCGGAGCTGGAAGAGGATGGCGGTGGCCTCCTGGAGCAGCTCGAAGGCCGCGTGAGGGTGCAAAAGGAGAGGTTGGCGCGGTGGGACGCCTTTCGGAGCGAGATGCTGGAGAACCAGGTGGAACCGCCGCCGTCGACAAGCAAGGCTCAAAGTGAAGGCAAGTCTACCAAGGGAATTGACCTCAATTTCGGTGGACATCAAGATCTGCACGTCGGAGGGCTGGCTACGCGGACTACGGGCCTTGGCCGAAAGGAGCCGCCCCTGATGGGGGAATACGGCGACCTGATCGATGGGCTGCGCGACGAGCTGGCGCAGATTCGGAACCGGCCCTCCAAGGCGATTGGGCTCCTGGCACGGCACCGGAGACGATCACTTCGTGACGACGACGACGCAGTTTCAGAGATGAGTGAACTGGAAGACGAGCCGGAGCTGGAAGAGGTCGTCCCAGGCCAGACTGCAGAGACGTCCATGGAGAGGGTGGAGATGGCACGACGACTACCCGTGAGGCCGCAGCTGTCACGGTCAGAAGACTCACAGCACTCGTCCACAAACGACTCATCCAGCTCGGCCACGCGGGAGGTCATCACTGCTCAGCAGCTCTTCGACCCGGACATGGACATCCTCGACCCCCCCAGCCGCAGAAGCCTCTGGGACGCCTCCCCGCCGGCCAGTCCTTCGTTGGGGCGATCTCCAGTCCGCAGGGCAGCCTCTCCCGCAAAGCCCTCCACGGATATACAGCGCGCCCCCTCGCCGACGCGCCTCGCCGACCAGATCCTCGCGTCCATGGCCGACGCGTCCCCCTCGCCGACGAAGCGCCCCAAGGCCAGGCACACCCTCTCCCTCGCCCAGCGCACACGCCTGTCCATGGCGCGCGCGAACAGCAACCCCTTTCTCGACGGCGAAGCGCCCGAGCCCGAGCCCGAGCCCGAGCCCGAGCCCCCGTCCATGGCCGAGCCCGCGCCGCCCGCCGCCGACGAGGCAGAGGAGCAGGACGACCTCGCCAGCCGCACGCGGCGCAGCATGGCGGGCTTCGAGCGCGCGCAGCAAAGGGCGCAGCTCGAGCGGCGGCGGTCGCTGCGGCGGTGCAAGGCGGGGCCGGCGCAGCAGCAGCAGCGCAGGGAGGGCGGCTACTTCCCGCGGGTGGACGAGGAGACGGCGGTCCTGGCCGAGGAGCTGATGGGCGGGGATGAGGACATGGAGGCCGTGTTTCGGTCGAGGCCGCGGATCAAGGCGAGTCCGGTGGCGAGTCCGACGTGGGAGTGAGCATGAGCTGAGGGAGTGGGAATGAGCTGAGGGAGTGAACATGAGCTGAGGGAGTGAGCATGAGCTGAGGGAGTGAGCATCGATGCTGAGGATTTGTAGGGAGTAGCCGAACAGGCACGCAGCGGTGCTCCACTCGTTTCAAGTTACGTTTAAGCGAGACGACGCTTGTCCAAATGTTGTACATGTATATTGATCTCGAGTGATGTTTAGTGATACACGGCCTCTCACCACCCCTGCTTCTTCAGCTCCAACACCCGGCTCACAGCCGCCTTGAAGCCCGTCTTGAAGCGGCCCCTCCAGCGCTGGCTGCGTAACCGCTTCTTCTTGAGGCCCTTGCGCTCGTGGAACTTTTGCGAGTGGTATTTGGTGCGGATCTTCTGGTCGCGGCACATGCGGTCGAGGACGCGCAGGGCGACCATCGGGGTGGGCGCCGACGTGGGCGTCAGGCGGTCCTTGACGAAGACGGTGCGGCCGGCGACGGCCTTGGCGCGGATCTTGGGGCGGGTGAGGGGGTCGCCGATGCCGAGGGCGCGGCCGTAGGCGGCCGACTTGTTGGCGATGATGGAGGCGATGTCGAGGTTCAGGGGGGTCGAGGCATCGGCGGCCGTGTAGGGGTGCTCGAGCCTGGACTCGACGGCCTCGGAGGCAGAGGGCGTGGCAGAGAGAGGCGGCGGCGGCGGCGGCAGGTCGGCGTTTGGAGGAGCCGCTGCGCTGGATGCAGACGGTCGAGACGACCTGGACTGTTGGGGCGAGACGGGGGCATCTTCCTTGGACGGCTGGGGCTGTACGGGCGCGTAGTTGCCGACGAGGGGATTCGACCGGGCTCGAGGAGGCCGAGAGGATGAGGCATCGTGGCTCGGGCTCGACGCGCTGAATCGTACGGGAAGCGACGTCGAGAACGCACGGGCTGGGAGGGATGGCGACCGTGTGGTCGAGGCCACGACCCTCGACAGCATCGAGCAGCCGTATCTTGTGGTGGCAGCCCTGGGAGGAGAGTCAGCAAGGGGCGCTCGTCCATACTTCAGCACATGCCGGCACTCACATCCTGCTGAGACCAACGCGACAGCAGCCAGCCAATTGGCGCAGTGGTGACGGTCAATGGGCTGGTTCGGGGCTGGACGAAGCTCGACCTGGGACGTCGGATCTCGAAAGCTGCCGCTGGGCAAAAAGTCGCGAGGTGCAACGGCGCGCGGCTGACGGAGCAATGTTGATGCGGGCGCACCACACCGGGCCGGTACAGGTACTTGCTTCGCGCAGCGCGCCGCTCACGCGCCAAAGTCCCCCGCTACATCGCGCACCGCCCACCCACCACACCACTCCACCAAAGCCGCAGCAGCTGGCAGCTCACGAGAAAACACGAGCACCAGCAGCGCCTGCGAAAATCTGCGTTTCCCCCTCGCACCCGCACTCTGCCCACTCGCTCGAGCGTCTATCGGATAGACGCCCCCCCGCGAAGCCCGACGCACCGCTGTTCCCGACGCGAGCGGGTTGTCGGCGGCTGTTTGTGAGCGACGCAGTCACGGCGTGCCGAGTCCCCCGTTGCGACTCGCGGGCAACAGCCTGAGCTGGACGGCTCGACGACGGCAGCATGGCCTACAACCAGTATGGAGGTGAGTCTGGCGATGCGGCTCCGGTCGCGGCGACGCGCTGCAGCAGATGGGCTGACCACTTTTTCTTCGCCGTCCGCAGGAAACCCCTACGGCGCCGCGCCGCCTGGCTACGGCAGCTTTGGGACCCCCCCGCCCGGCATGGCAGCCCCCCCCGGCTTAGGTACTGAGCCTGAATACGACCCAGCCTACGACGGCGACGTTGATATGTACAGCGGTACTGACTCTGATTCCCCAGGCCCTTCTCCTGGCATGGTCGCTCCGCCCGGCATGGCGGCCCCCGGCGTGCAGCAGCCCCCCGGCGCCCAGCAGGGCAGCCGTCCCGGCATCCCCCCGAGCTTCCAACCTCCCGCCAACATGCCCAACATCAACTTCAACGCGCCCGTGATACGGCTTGGTACGGGGGCCTCGGGCCCTGGCGGACGAGCTGGCGACTTGTCGTCGCCTGCTGGCGGTGGTCGCGCCGGCCTGGGCATGGAGCGTGGTGGTGAACATGGCAGGGACCGCGGCGGCAGAGAGGCGCAGCAGGTGCTCGTACCCCCCACGGCCGACGAGAGACTCCGGACCATGGCTATTTGCCTGCTTCCCGAGGGCCTCGGCGGCGATGAGGGCGCGCAGCACATCTGTGGTGCCGTGGGACGGTTTCGCAAGTGGGAGCCGTCGGCCAGCCTCTGGACAGGTCACGACCAAAAGCTCGGCTTCGTGCTGTTTGACGACCACGAGTCGATCTCGATCGCCATGAAGCTGCTCCGAGAGGAGGGCGTGGACGTGCCCGTCAACCGACAGCCGGGAACTGCCAACCCCCCCAGTGACGACTCCTTTGAGGGCATTGAGAAGACCAAGCTGCATGTTTCGTTCGACGAGGCGACCGACGAGTACCACCAGTCTCTGGACGAGAGCCAAGGTGACGACCCCGAGTTCCAGAACATGCTGGAGACGGCTCGGGAGGCGCTGGGGCAGGTCCAGCGCGGGCTCTTCTACCCTTCGATCGGCAGCCGCCCCGATGCGGATGGCGACACGGCCATGGCGAGCATGAAGAACGAGGCGCAGGATAACGTGGAGGTGGTCAACATCTCGATTGCGCAAGAAGATGAGCTGGCCGACATCCCCGCCGAAATGCGCGAGATTGTGTCCAAGGAGATTGCCGCGTTCCGCGAGCGGAGCAACCAGCGGGACATGGAGCGCCTCAGGAGAGAGGAGGAGATTGAGGAGGGGCACCGACGACAGAACGGCGCGTCTTCTGCGGGAGCGAACAACATCCCGCTGGGACCCCGCGCTGCGACGGCGCCCACAGGACCCCGAGGCCAGAACGGAGCTGACCAGGGCGTCTCGTTTGTCAACGGCGGAGTCCAGGACCGACAGCTGGGGGTCAACGAGCCCGGCTACGATACGGATGCGAGCGACGACGAGCTCTACCGCAGGATCCTGAAGAAGGAAGCGGAAGAGGAGCACAAGAAGTTCCTCGAGCTCGAGCGCAAGTGGAGGAACCGGGAGCGCACGCGGCAGCTCGCCCTAGACCGCGAGAGGGAGCGCGAGCAGCACGAGGCCGAACAGCTGCAGCGGCGAAAGGACGAGCAGTTTGCCGAGGAGATGGCCTGGGACGACGAGCTCGAAGCCAGGCGCAAGACGCACCCTTACTACCGCGACCACGCCGCGTGGGCCAGACAGCGGGCCATCGACCGGGCGCGAGAGGAGGCGCTGGACGACGCGGATCGCCGCGAGGAAGAGGAAGAGATGCGACGCGAGAAGGCTCAGCAGGAGCGCGCGCGCGGCCAGGCCGACTCGTTCCTCGACCAGCAGGACCGCGAGGCGGACCGCCGCCAGCCGGCCGCCGCCGCCGCCGTGGCGCCCCAGCCCTTCAAGCTGTCCCTGGGAGCGGCCGCGCGAGGCGCCCAGGCCTCGCGCGCCATGCCGCAGCGCCGCACCATTGCCGAGGTCGAGGGTCTGCTCGACGATGAGGATAACGAACCATCGGTGCGACGGCCCCTCGTGCCGATCCAGATGGACGCGGTGTCGGCCTCTGCGGGCATGACGGAGGAGGAGATCACGCAGGCGGTGCGCGCGCTGGCGCAGGAGATACCCTCGGACAAGGACGGCCTCTGGGCCTGGCAGGTCAAGTGGGACTACATGGACGAGGGCATCGTGCGGGAGCGGCTGCGCCCGTTTGTGGAGAAGAAGATTGTCGAGTACCTGGGCGTGCAGGAGGAGATGCTGGTGGAGACGGTGGAGGAGCACCTGCGCAAGCACGGCAGTGCGAGCGCCCTGGTGGAGGAGCTCGAGGGGGTGAGTTTTCCGCCGCGCATGTTCCGGCCAGGGCCGAGGATGCTAACGTGTGTACAGGCTCTGGACGACGAGGCCGAGGACCTGGTCAAGAAGCTCTGGCGCATGGTCATCTTCTTCACCGAGAGCGAGAAGCGCGGCCTGCCTGCGTAGGCGCGAAGAACGAACCAAACCATGTGCTGGGGGCGATGGGCGAGCCGTGTGGTGATACCAGGCGGCGGCGGTACGATGAAGGAGATGACGCCCCGACCGACAGTCGGCGGCACAGAAGGGGAGTGATACCAGGCGAGGAATACGGCTGCATTTACGACTTGCAAAGCGAGAGGAACCGGTGGGCAAGCCGCAGTCATCTGCGCGGCCAGCCGCTGCCGCCATGTACAAAACCGTGTAGTGCTTCCCCCCGGCCAACGATGCACCGCGAGGGGCGGGCTGGTGTTCCGGCTGCATGTTGGAGTTTTTCAGGGCCGGTCGGCGTGCCGGCCCGCATTAGGAACGGGGACGGAATGGATCGTCTGCTGCAATGTCTCGCCCTGCTGCTGTTTGTCCGGTGATGCTGTGTGCCTCTCGCCGGCAGTGCCTCCAGCCTTCGAGCAGTGACTATACAGGTCATGTTGACAAACTTCCTGTGTTACCGGCAGGGCTCCCCGGCGCCGGTCCGACAGCCCGTGCCGAGGCTCCCCGCGATCCCCACCCCCCCATTCCCCGGATTCCTCTCCGCAGCGAGCGCTATAAGTAGGTATCCAGCACCACGCGGCGACGACGTTGCGCTCATCTGCTCGAGAAGCCCCTTTCTGGAGCGCGGCTCATTCTTCATCGCTGGGACACGGGCGCCAACGCCACTCCGTCGCAACCCACCGCGCGGCGACCATGAACCTCGACGACAAGGGCCTCTACCGGCTCCAGCAGTTCCCCGACATGGCCTTCACGCGGCCGCCCCCCGGCGTGCCCGGCGCGCTGCTCGCGTACCCGTCGCCGCACGTCCTGCTCGTGACGCTCGACCGCCCGCGGCAGCTCAACGCCGTGACGCGCGCCATGCACGCCCAGCTGCACCGCCTGTGGGCCTGGTTCGACGCCGAGCCGTCGCTGCGCTGCGCCGTGCTGACGGGCCGCGGGCGCGCCTTCTCGGCCGGCGCGGACCTGCGCGAGTGGCACGCCCGGCACGCGGCG
>JALHCA010000529.1:0-15268 GCA_024340505.1 Tolypocladium nubicola
CCCCCCCGCGGCGACCTGTATTTACAAGCAATCAACGACATCATGTCCGAGAACGAGCCCGCCATCCCTCTTGATGTTTGCCCAGAAGTGCACATGGCAGCCCCCCCGACTTTGGACCTCCCCAGGTGGGACCAACAGATCGAATATCCCCACCACACCGTAGTCGCGAGGACAGACATCGGAGAGGCGCCAAAGGCCTTCGTCACACACGTCCTGGCGAATGTGCTGATACAATACTGGGACGCCATCCTCATTTCCGGGAGGGAGTGGAGCCCAGACTCGTTCCCTTTTCGCGAGCTGACCTTTGCCCTCGTCTCGATTGCGTCTGGCCAGGCCAAAATCTACAATAATTTTACTCAGTGTTGGAATACTCGATCAACACTGCTGCCGCCGGGTTTTGGCTCCGGGTTCTGTCAAGAGACCGAGCGCCCAGGGGCGTCACCCGCAGGGGCGTCACCCGCAGAGGCAATGTACTGGCACGACGGTGTGCTCGTCAGCCTTGCACTGGTGGTTGACGGTGCGGCCGTGACCAAGGCTGCTTGTTGGGGCATCGCGCGGGGACGTGCCAGCTTTCAGCTGGTCGTCCTGTCCATCTTCGAAGCAGCCTTTGCTGAGGTCTCCGTCGGTGACGATGGGAAACCATTCGTCAAGGCCGGCGTTCCCGTCTTTCTCTCGCCTCTTCGTGAAGAGTTTTGTGCGAGCACAGCGTCGGCGCTCGATGTGGATATGCAGTCGCACAGGCTCCCACAGCCCGTGTGGAGTAGACAACAACTGCCAATATATTTCCCCGGGCTCGCAGCGCTCGTCAACTTCTTCGATGTCGCCGCGAGCCGCCGCGCGGCATCCAAGTCGGCAGGCATTCTCCCGCGGGAACTGTATGACCAGATTCTGGACCTTGTTGACTACGATACGTGGAAGGCCTGCTTGGTCGTATCGACCGAACTGCGTTCCTGCTGCCTACGCAAGTACAGGCTTAACGATGATATGAGCATTCTGGCTTGCTTCTTTGTGAGGCCGGAGTCTGCGGAGCACCCTCAGCTGACGTTCACCTTTGCGAGTACGTGTGCTCCGGGGAAGCACGGGGGGAATAGATGGCTGCCGGTCATCGGCAGCGACCGGAAAGTGCTCATGTCATTCGTACAAATCAATTGTATCCCGAACGAAGAAGAGTTTGTAGACACCGACGACGACACCGACGACGACACCGACGACGACACCGACGAGGCCGACGACGAGGCCGACGACGACGCCGACGAGGCCGACGACAAAGCCGACGAAGCCGACGACGTGGGCGTCTGAAGCTTTTCGGTGCACGATGTTGGCACAGGCCAGGAGGAGCATACCGAGAGAGGTTAGTTTAGATTGCCAACTCATCCACACCGATACATCGGGCTCCCGGGCATGTCACTTCCTGCGCTGAGATGATGAGAAACTGGTGGGATCTCGGGGGGCTTTTGGTTCTTGAATGCCATCAGAGGCTTGCGCGGTCTCTACAATCTGTTTCCGCACGTTCAGACTGAAATAGCCCAATTGAGCATATACCGAGGCTGGAAGAACAAGCAAAAGCCGAGTGCAACGGGTGTCGTGTAAGCCACCCGGTCGTGTAGGTCGGTCTCTTCCGTGTAAGCCGTGTAAGCCATGTAAGTCGTGTAAGAGGCGCCTGCACAAGAAAATTTCTCACATGCAAGTCGAAGCAAAGAAGGCGGATGCAGAACATGCATCTGCCTGGGGGCCCAGACGCCTCTTGTATGCCTGACAGACCTCCAGGCCCCTGGCTGTTCCGGTCCGGGGCCTGCACCATCGCTGATGCAACGCGGCCAAGTTGAAGATGCGGCGCCTCTTGGCAAGGTGGCCGCTGGCTCGACAAGCAAACACAGCGCTTACAGCAGCCCAGGCACGAATCTAACTGGAACGCCAAGTCGAATGTCTCGAGCCTCGAAGGAGCAGAGCTCGTCATCAATTCTAATGCACGGTTTGCAAAGATGGACCCGGTCAAGAGACCCGGGAGACCGGCTCGGGCCTTGGAACTGGTTGCGATTGCTGCATTGAATGCAAGCCGCGAATTTGAGTCCCTGTGCTGTGCCTTGAATGGCAGCTCGAACAAGCCCACAGTACTCGAGTTGGATGGTTCGGAATTTATTTGCGGCTTCGTTGGTAATTCCAAAGTTGGCCACGGCGTTGTTGAGTTGCCTGCCCAAGGGGCCGCCCATCGAGTGATGGTTAGTTGAGCAGACATGGCGCGACCCGATTGACTGCACAGAGGTGGTGGTGTTCCTCGCAGAAAAAGGACACCCGGACGCCGATGCATCTCATCCCGCGACACCTGCGCGACGCCTCTGCCACCCCGTCTACAGGTGACACCTGGGCTTCGTTCCAGTCGCCATCCCCCCTCGTTCACACTCGGTCTGTTTCCATGTCGGACTGTCTGCGTCATGTTCATCTACCATTCATTTTGCTTGCTTGATCTGTATGTACTGCTATTACAGTGGCCGGTCGCTCACGCTTCCAAGACGCACCATTCGCCTCCGGCGCAGGGCGCCTTCCCGCGGTGGTTGACACGCGTCAGTGGTGGGTGCCTGGGGCGGTGACGGTCACAGGTGGAATCCGCGCACCCCAACTTACACACCGCAATGCCACCGGCCTCATTAGAGCATCAATTGAAGCTGCGATTCTGCTCAATATTAAAATGCCTGCATACTCTAGATCCGGCATTGAAAGCGCCATCAATGGTCGATTAACTGGTTCATCAATGCGCAAAGCGACGGCGAATGGGGCATCCTAGTCGGCCTTCCGTAGCCGCGTATTTGCTACAGTCGCGCCAATGCCCACCATGATGAACACGCCTTTCTACTAATGAAGAGAAACATGTACTCGTAGTGAGATGGATACTATCTCAAGCCTTGGCTACTGCCGTATCTATATTTTTCTTCTTTCGGGCAGGGATTTGAACGAACACACGAAAAGCCGAGTGCAGGGGTGCCGTGTAAGTGGCTTCTCCCGTGTGCGATGTAAGTCGTGCAAGTGGTACCTACGCAATCATACTACAAATCAGAGCAAAAGACAGCGAGGGGCAATAACGGCCAACTCTATCAATTTTTGCGTTCTGCTCTTCTAGTCCGGGTCTGCACTGTCACCCAAGGGATCTGCTGGAGGAGCCGCCGCCGAATCGCCGCGGGCTCTGATGCCGGTCGTGAGCTTGAAGGCGCCTCGGCCCAGCAAGAATGGTTGAGCAATTACGCCGAGTTGCCAAACGACTTGAACCTCTAGCCGCCGAATTAGTTCTTCTGGAAGAGAATGGGAAGCAGGCCCCGAATGAGCGGTTTGCTCGATTGACCAGGTCGAAAAGACCCCGCAAGAGATGGACAAGGAGAGGCAGAAACAATATTTCATGCCATTTTAGGAAGCTGTTCAATCGACGAGTGTTGCTTGTGGCGTTGCCGCAACGTGGTGTAAATGCGCTGGATCCACCTAGCCATACCCACTTGGCCTGGTTCTACTTTGTACAGTAGCATGCACTGCCAAATTCAACGTGACGCCATCGCGACATGCACACTCGTGCGCGAGCACTCCGTGACTCCTTGCCCGTCTCGAGCAAGAAAAGAGCTGCAGTGCCACATACCTGAAGCGCCACTCAAACGTTGCCGCGCATGCTTGCTATCCACGAGCATCGACGGGATTATTCCTGTTGTTCGGGCTGTCCACGAGCATCGACGGGATCATTCCTGTTGTTTTAGGGGTGTTGGGTCGCCAACGTGTGACGACCCCTGCGCCTGCCAGGTCCTTCCGGTCACGCCTCCGCGGCCCAAAAACGGCAGGCTAGAATCCCTTGTCTTGCCGCTGTCAAACACCCGGCTGACCGCCCCTTTCCAGAGTCGGATCGAACCTGGAACGTCGCCCTCCGTTCAGTGCCCACCGTCGCCAACCCACCATTCGCCATGCTTCCGCACATTTCACTACACAACGACCTGCACTCATTCGAATCCGCCGCCGAGGAGGAAACGAACTTCCTTCTCTCCGTCCGCCACCAGCGTGCCGCCGAGGGCCTGAGGCAGCGGCTGTGGGAGCAGCGGGAGTCGATCGGCGCCGTCGTCAGGCGCCATCTCCGCCTGCGCCGCGAGGACGTCTGCACGGTTCTGCCGCCGGCGTCGTGGCTGCAAGGCGGCTTCAATCTCTGCGTTCTCGTCCAGGTGGAATCCGCCGGCTTCGCCCGACAGCTGGTCTTCCGCTGTCCTATGGCGCATAAGCTCGCTGAGCTCCAGCATCCCGGCACGATTGACGAGAAGGTCAGTTGCGAAGCGGCCATGTATGTGTGGATGCAGGAGTACTGCGCCGACGTGCGGATCCCGCGCCTGTACGCTTTCGGCTTGAGGGACGGTAGCCACGTTCGTGTTGTTCCCGGCTCTTTGCTCGCCTAGATGGTTGCTGATCCTGACGACCTTGCTTCGTCTTAGTTCACCCACGTCGGGCAGCGACCGCGTTACGTCGGCATCTACCACGCCTTCTGGCGATGGATCCACCGTCTCCTTGACTACCCCTTGCTCTCCAACTACACTCGCAACGCGTCTGTGCCAGCCGTTGACACCGCCTACATGCTTCTGGAGTATATCGGTCCCGAAACGGGGACCATGCTCTCGCGTACTTGGACTCAGCATATAGACGACGCCGGTCGACGAGCTCGCTTATTCCAAGGCATGACACGTATCATGCTCTCGCTCGCCCGGCTTCCGCAGCCACGAATAGGCTCCTTTCGATTCGACGCGAGCGATGGCACAATTGCTCTCTCCAACCGGCCACTAACGTGCACTATGATGCTTTTCGAGAATAGCGGGACTCCACGAGCAATCCAGCCTTCCCAAGTATATCGGAGTACCGATAGCTTCGCCTCCGATATGCTCACGGTGCATGATAACCACCTCCTCCACGACCCTCACGCCGTGCGACACGCCGATGATGCCCGAGAACGAATGACCATTAGGACCTTGCTTCGAGCAGTCATGCACCACTTCATCTTGCCGCATCGACGGGACGGCCCTTTCCTCCTGCAGTTGACCGACTTCCATCAGGGCAACATTTTCGTAGACGACGACTGGAACGTTACCTGTCTGATCGATCTCGAGTGGATCTGCGCTCTCCCGGCGGAGATGATGTCGGTACCGTACTGGCTTACGAACTGCAGCATCGACGGCATCGTTGGCGATGAGTACGGCGTCTTCGACGAGGCGCGACAGGCCTTTCTGGCAATCATGGACGAGGAGAGCAGAAGCATACGCATGGAACATGACCTTCAGATCGCTAGCACCATGAGACATGTTTGGGAGTCCAAAGGAGTGTGGTTCTGGGCGTGTCTGAGGTCCGTAAATGCCTGGCTCTTCGTGTTTGAGGACCACATTGTCCCAAAGTTCTCGGCCGACGGAGAATTGGTTGCCGAGTTGAAGAAGGTGTCGACGTTTTGGCGAGAGGGGGTTGAGCCCGTGGTGAAAGCCAAAGTGCATGACGAAGAAAGGTACCGGGCAGAGCTCCGATCCCTCTTCGAGAGGAGTCTGAAGGGGTGAAATTCACGGCCGCAGCAGTGTGTCGACACGTCTCGGCTGTCACGCTCGCTGGTGCACCAGGAGCCACTGATCAACTGGCGGTCTGCTCCGAATCACCAAGAGATGCATCCAGCATGCCAAAGCCATCAATTCATCCCCCGCGCTAATTCCTTGCTAGCAATCTCCAAACAACCTCCCTCCAGCATCTCTCAGCGCAATGCTGGACCCGTAGTCCTTTGTGCACCACTCCCTCCCCCCTGGCACTGATCCACGCCATGCCTGCCTTTGATCTCCTCCGTTCCGCAAGCCCGGACCCGGGTCCAAGGAGTCGAGCGGTCATCGCTCAGATTTCCTCCTGATTACGAGCGACAACGCCTCGCTGTTGGACCTCGGCAGAGCCCTCGGCTCAAACGACGAAAACAAACAAGACCTCTAGGGCGCGATGCTGCAAATAGTCCATGGTGCAAGGACCAGCCAGCCTGGGCATGGTGTTCAAGAAAGTCGAGACCAGGCATTCTCAACCAAGACCGTGGGTATCTCAGGAGGAACTGAATCAGACAACTGCGAAAGCAAGCCGAGTCCAAGGGTCACGCAGCAGAAAGGATCATGTGTTGTGACCCGCGTGGCACGTCAGGGTAATGGGGACTGCCTCACATCCATTGGAAGGTCGGGCCTTTGTGAGAGCTCACCACAGCTTTTGCCTCAAGAGGTAATGCGGATACCGCCGAGCAGTTGCGGGTTGCGCGAGGTCCGAAAGATTTGACGATCTCGTTCGGAGCGAAGGCCTTGAGCATGAATTCATAATGGCATGGTCCTTGTGACCCGGATGGGCAAGGTCAGCCTGACAGGCGGTGATCCGGTAGAGTCCGGGAGGAACTAGATGCCGGACCATATGAAGCTTGGATCGCCGTGTTCACAGTGATGTTTCAGCCCACCTTGGTTGGGCTCCACGCCTGTCGAGCAATTGCACACGACGGTGGTTGAGCACCGTCCCGGCAAAGCTCAAAGCACCAGAGCCGGCTTTCTAACTGCTAAAGCGTCAGGAAGGTCAGTCCCGTCAATACCTGAATGTTCAGGTCTGCGGTCGAAATCCTGGGACAACAAACAGAGAGGTGCATGGGAGAGGAATCCTTCTTGAAAGAATCTGGCTAGTATAGACTCAACATGACTTACCCTGCTGCCTGGACAGTGGCCTTGCGTTCCATCAGAGAGGTCGGCAGAGGTCCAGGGATCATCGTGACCGGTTGAGAGACAGAGAAGACACAATGCAAATCAGATCCAGGCGGGAGAAGTCCACTGGAAGGCTGGTCCAGGCAGCAAGGTCGCGCAACAAATTATCCAATGGAAGCGTGTCGCAGTGCCCGTCTTTTTCCTGCCTGCGCCGATGGCGTATTTAAAACATAACATATGCAACATGAATCATCCACGGCCGTGATGTAGTCGACAGAGACCAAGCCGAGCGACTCGTCCATAAAAAACAGCAGAGGCCACGGCTCGAAAGTGATATGCGCGCTCAGAGTCGTGCGCCAGGACGGCTTGAGCGCAAAGGGGGGAGTTGGTGTATCCCGGGTCTTTCGCAGGCCGATTCAGATGGCCGAGGAGCCACCAAACAGTATTATCCAGTCAAACATCCATGAGTTGCAAACTTGCAGCTTCGAGCGGCGCCATCCAGAGTCCAGGGGAACCCATCCGTGGAAAAGAAAGGGAAAAGAGAGCGCAAGACGCAGATCCGGGAGTAAAGGTTGGGAATTAAACGGTCCGGCCCGGTCAGGAGGGAAGCAAACACTCACGGGGCGGCTCAGCTCGCGAGACCCCGAGGGTCCATGTCGGCCAGGGCCATGGGACGAACACAGGGAGGCTTCTATCGCCGAGGGGGTCGCTGATGCCTGTCGCTGTCGCGGTCACTACGGCGATTACTTGCGCCAGCGGGAGGTGTCTGGGTGGTTGCTGGGGTTGCAGAGGAACGAGGGTGGGGGGTTTCATCATACTGTTGTCCCTGGGCTGCGTAACCCAGAGGGGGTTGCTGCTGCTGCTGCTGTTGTTGCGGAGCTTGGCCTGCTGGAGAAGCTACATAATTAGACTCTGAGATCCGCGGGGAGGAGACGTGCTGCGGCGTTCCGCTGGACGCACCTCGACCGTAGAAGGGGTCATGGGGCTGCATGGCCGGGTAGGATTGGCCGACGGCAGCGGGAGCCTGGCCCTGGAACTGCTGGTAAGGCGAGGACGCCGGGTATCCGGGCTGCTGCGGCGGCGCAGTGGCATAGATGGGCTGCTGGGGAGCAGCTGCCGAGGAGCCTAACCTGGTGTTGTAAGGGTCATTGGGCTGAGGGAAGCCAGAGACGGGCAGGTTTGCACCGGTTCCGATGTAGGGGGGTTCTTGGTTGGCTTGATATCCGGGACGCATCATCGAAGCAGCCTGGGCAGCAAACCTGGGGTCCGGAGGAGGGGACTGCTGGGCCTGCTGGTAGCCACCTGGGTACGCACCACCACTTGAGGAAGCATAGGGCTGTTGCTGTTGCTGCTGCTGCTGCTGCTGCAGTGGCTGCTGCTGCTGGGAATAGGGGCCAGTAGCACCCGTGTAGCCAGGGGCACCAGTTCCGGGGTATCTGGGGTTATCATATGAAGCGTCCCGGGCATAAGGGTCCGCCTGGTAGGCGCCTTCAGTCGGGCCGCGGTGCTGGCGAGACTGGTGAGTCTCGGACTGGCGATATTGCACTATAGGTGAGTTAGATGACAGTCTCGCGGGAAAGCCGGGGGCGTCTCTCGAGGCGTAGATACCTCCAATAGTGTTGCGCGAGGTCTGCGCCCGCCTCTCGCTATCCCAGCGAGCAGAGTCGGCTTTCAGGTCCTCAATCATGGCCTATGGTGGGACAAGTCTCAGCGAGGGGGTCCATGACGAGCGACGTGCGACGTGCGCGACGAGCCGGGCGTCGGGCCGAGGCAAGCGACGGGCGGCGGGGGAGGGGGCTCACCGTGGTCAGATTCCTGTAGGCGGTGATGTAGTATCCTTGGACGACCTGGCCGGTCTGCGGGTTCTGTTGCGGAAGAGGTGGTGAGCAACTCTGAGCTGAGCGCCGGGACAGCAGACTATGCGACGAGGGACGCCGCGTGCGCAATACCTCGTAGTGGCCGGGGCGCACGAGGGCGTCGTTGCCCAGGTAGCGGCAGATGTCGGCCGAGATGACCTCGCGGTCGATGCCATCGCGCGGGACGAAGTATTCGTTCTGGCGGGTTGTGGTCGTGGGCGCCGGCTGGCCCTGGTTGCGGGGAGGCCTCGACATGGCTGGGCTGGAGGGCAGAGGGGAGGGCAGAGGGGAGAGCAGGGCTGGCGGGATGCGATGACCGGCGGTGCGGCGGCGAGAGGTGAGTCCGGAGGGGATGTCGGGGTGATGTCGGAGGTGATGCCGGGGTGATGTCGGGGTGATGTCGGAGGTGATGTCGGAGGAAGACGAGCGATGCAGGACAGGCGGGCGGGCAACGGGAGAAAAGAAGGAGGATGCCAGGCCCAGAGGTGTGTGTCAGCAGGCGGACGGTGACTGACAGAGGCCGGAGCGAGATGGTGGGAGGCCGGAGCGAGATGGTGGGAGGCCGGAGCGAGATGGTGGGAGGCAAGCGGGAGAGGCGGGCGGGCACCAGGAGACGCAGCAGAAGCAGCACCAGCAGGGAGGGGCGGCGGCAGGAAAAAAGGCGGCCGTTGGGCGGATGCGGGTGCAGTCCAGTCGTTCGGTTGGTGGGGTGGGGCTGGGGGAGGCGACCTGAGGTGCCTGGACTGGACAGGGCCTGGTACGATGCGACGCGGCGACACCAGCTGGTCGTTGGGCACTGATGCGCGCCGGCTTTGTCGCCACTCGTCGGGCGGTTGGGCCTGCCGGTGGCGAGTCTGACACGGCGGGCGGGGATGGCCTTGCTGGATGGCCTTGCTGGATGGCCTTGCTGGATGGCCTTGCTGGGCCTTGCTGGATGGCCTTGCTGGATGTCCTTGTCGGGCGGGCGAATATGACGACGCTCGATTGATCGAGGGCTTGCTGGGCGACGGGCCAGAAACAAAACTTGTGGACGGACCGAAATTGGGGGCTGGTGAATGCGTGCCCGAGGTGTTGTCCGGCCCAGGCTTGTCTAGTTATAGCCCTCGGTGGGCCGCACCCAGTCTGGCGGAGCCCGACCGTGGGAAGGAGCCGGGGGGGCTTTGGGCCGAGTTGGGCAACGCGGCCACGCAGAGGGCGGCGGCGGATGGCGGCGGCCGAGTCACACGGGCCCGCGGCGGTGGTGCTGCTGGCGACGACGACGACGACGACGACGACGACGACGACGACGGTGCTCGCTGCTGGGGAACCTCGGGTCGAGGCGAGGCGCCTGGTCTGTGGCCGACGGCGCGCGTTGGACGACGTCGCCTCCCTCGGCGGCGTGTGACGGCTGACGACGGGCTACGGCGGGCGACGGGCGACGGGCGCAGCGATTCTCCAGCAAACCCGCCTGCATCGACCTGCGCAGCGTCGCTCCGTGCCGTCACCAATCCTGGCAGCCGGCTCGGGTGGCTGCGGCCGACGGCGTCGACTGGTCGGTGCGAGTCCGACGTGGCTCGCGCCCGCAAGGCGAGGCCTCTGTGCGCGGGCTCGCCGTGGTGCCGCTGACGACCGACGACGCGACGCTGGAGCGGCGGTTGTGAACCCCCAGGCCTCTTGCTGCTGTCGCACGCGAGGCTGCTGCTCGTGGGAGACGCGGCGGGGCAGCAGGCAGCCGTTGGGCGCGAGGGACCAGCATCCGGCGACGGAGTCGGACAGGGCGGCCTCGAGACGAAGGGCCAGATATGGATGATCGGGCCACCGAGCACGAGGGGCGAGCACAGCGTGCACAGTCGAGTCCCTGATTGATGCTCGAGACGAGGAGCTACCGACCAACAATGATACCTTGGTTTCCGTCGCCTTTATACCACTCGCCGCCGTATACGTCCCTGAAACATTGGATGCCACCGCCTGGGCCTCGGTCCTCGCCTCGTTGAGTTGCATGCCATGCCATCCCATCCCATCCCATCTGCCGCTGGCTGGCCCACTCCCGCAACGGCAGCTCCATCTGGGCAGCTCGAGGAGCTCCCGCCGCACATTGGCGCCCCAGGCCGGCGACGCCCGCCCGCGAATGCCTGCAGGCCACAGAGGCCGCGCGACGTGTCTCGAGACGCTGACTTGCCTGATTCTGCTGCCTCTGCCTCTCCCTCGCCGCGTCCAGTATTACCTCAGCCGAGGAGCAAACGTCGCGCCGCCGGTCCACATGTCGGGGGCTCGATGTCGCTCGCTCGCTCCCCCTCAGGCCGCGGTTGGGTATCGACGCCTCTGCCAATTGGAGCCCAACACACCGCTGCGGCATAACCACCGCCGGCCCAAAACCACCGGGCCAATCAGCGAGCCCATCTGGCTTCCTCGACCAAAGAGGCGAGCGACATGGCTCGTCTGTAGACGCTGCAAGATTGGCCAAGTGAGTCGACGGCTTTGCTCGCCGTCTTCAGGCCTTCGTACTCGTAGTGCACCGCACTCTTCGAGGCAGGCCTCGGCAAGGGGTACGGCGACGGCCGCAATTCTTGACCTTGATGCAGGCTCTTGTGAGACTGGCCGACCGACCACCAAGGGCACTGTCCGACGCCCCCCCATCTTGGGTCATTGCCGAGTGTTGCCCGATTCGCGACCGTCGCCATCGTGTCGGTGAGCCGTGACGATGCCTCGCCCACAACCGCAGACTGCAGTGAGACACGGCGGACGCCAGAGCCGTCGCATTGCGCGTCCTGCCGCTCGACCCCATGCACGAGCTCCTGTTTGGCGAGACATGTTCTTGAGCCTCCGGATTCTAGAGTGCATGTTCGAATCAACATCACCCGCTTGCCATCGCGGCATTTCTCCCCCGCCCTCGATGTTGCTCGCAAACGCTGCGTTCCGCTTGATTCGGCGAGGCCAGGCGTCGTGGCTCCAGTCGTCGACATGTTCGACGCAGCACAGGCGCCGGACCGGCGTTGCATCCGGTCTCTTTGCAACCCGTCGACCCTCATCCGAAGTTGAGCTTCCTCTGCCCCTGCTCAGGCTTGCCGCCCCGGCCACGTCTGGAGGATGCACCTGTTCCTTTTGGGACGGCACCGCGCGAAGCAGGTGGCCTGTCGGCGAATGCAGGCCTGACACGTTCTTCCTCCTCGAGGTCCTTTGCCATGTGCCAGTCCCCGTGGTTCCGCAGCGAGTCTGGGCCGTCGAAGCTGGCCTTGCACCGCGAGCAGACGAAGTCGGTGACGGGGAGCTGCCGCTCTGCATGCGTTTGGCCCGCCACTGGCCACTCCGGCCTCTGAGCCTTCGCGCCCGTTTCGGCGTCCGGCGTCGTGCGGTTTCGGTCCTCGGCATCTTTCTCACCGCCTGTAGCGCCCAGCCAGCCATTGGCCGCCGATTCGTCGAGGGGGGGCTTCCTGGCAAAGAACCGATGCACTCCGCCGTCGTCGGTTCGAGGCTTCTTGCTTGGCCGGTCTTCGGACGCTGCCTTGACATCTGGGGAAGTGGATCGAGGAGAGCCCGTCTCGGCGCCGCCTCGGACGAGAAACGCACCGATGCCCATGTTTCCCTTGACTCCGTCCTCGAACCCGCCCACGCTGAGGCTCAGGTTGGCGCACGGCCACATCTTGCCGTCTGCCATGATCTGGCCGAGGAGCTCCCTGGCCAGCTTGAACAGTACCTCCTCGTCGAGTGTCTTGCCCTGCGGGATGGGGCCCTGTCGGCTGCGGGTCTGACCGGCGGTTCGATGGTGCAGGTTGATGGTACGCGGGCGTCGCCTGTTGTCCAAGACACCTTCCTCCACCAGGCGAGCGTGGATGTCGGCGACGAAAATTCTCAGCCACCTGACGGCCTGGTCCGGCGTGCTGATGGTTGGTCGGAAGGATTTGGCCGAGAGCATAGACTTGATCTGCGTCCGCGAGTTGACCTCGCTGGTGTCGACGCCACGCACGGTGTTGTACAGCCAGAGTCCCGTATCATGCCCGAGCTTCGCCTTCATCTGGTCCAATGACACATCTAGCATCTCCTTGACCGTCTCCGTATGGAACGCCGAGACCACCTGGTCCCCGAGCTTGCCGCCCAAGTTCCGGATCTTGGTGAGCTTGAAGTCGGCGAGGAAGGCATGGACGGCACGGTGCCGTACGACGGTCTGGCAGTTGGGCTTCTTGAACCCGGAGCCCAACTTGCTGAGGAGCTTATTGCTCGCTATGCCCGCCGAGCAGGTGTACCCCAGCTTCTCACGTATCTGCGTGCGCACAGCTCGCACAATCTCGGACCCGACGAGGATGGCCACGTCGTCCCAGTCGGGGTCCTGCGCTTCCTCGTCGTCGTCGTCCAGGTCCACCAGGGCGTCGGCCTGCCAATCCAGAGCGGCGACAGAAGGGAGAGGCAGAGTCTCCGCGGGGTCATCGTAGGGTGGTGGGTTGGACAGCTCGGGGAAGCGCTCCAGCAGCACGGAGTGGACGTGGGCCGATAGGTCCAGGAAGACCTCGTCGATGCTTGCCTTTTCCACTCTCTGTAGGCCGCGAGGCAGCGCGTCCTTGACCAGAGCCAGGATCTTCCTCGACTGCAGCCGATACGGGTCGAGGGAGACCTTGTCCGACGCAACATTGGCGGCGGCGTCGTCACGATAAGCCCACTTGTCGTCACCTTCGCGCCAGGTGGCAACGTGCTGGGCAATCAGGTCTGGACACAGCTTCTTGGCCTCGGCCACGTTGCAATGCCGGCCGATGCCAGAGTCCCGGGCTGGATAGTTGACCGCAATGAGCCCTTGCCTGCAGGTCGTCAGCTCCGGGCCCGCGCGGAGACGGGATAACGGTAGTCGGGACGTGGCTCACCACTGTTGGACCGCGAGAGGCCTGTCCTCGGCGACACCGAGACGGACCATCTCGCATTGTGCGTAGAAGGCATCGAGATCGATGTGCGCGATGACGCGCAGAGGGTTCGAGGTGCTATACGAGGCGAGCTGCGCGAGCTGGCGGTATGTGAATCGCGAACGCCGCCCCGAGCCCGCGGGTATGGGGGAGGAGACGCCGCGCGGCGACGACGGCATCATGCAAGGCGAGCCCGGGGGCACGCGGCATCTGATTAGACGTCACCAATTCTCTTCACGGCGTCATTGCACGGCAGTTATGGCGCGCAAGAGGGAATATTGACCAGGTTGCCTCGAGGCGACTGATGATGACGGCTTCCAGTTGGGTGTGGCGGGCCCACCAATCAAACACATGTATCCATCATCCGTAAGAGTTGGTACGGAGGACTGAGTACACACCATTCGACACAGGATTGCCTCACCCATTCGGCCAGTCACCCAGGACAGGTTACCCTCACTTCTACTGCGCCACGCAGGAGAGCATTGGGTAATGGTGATAAATTGGGTAAGCTAATGAAGAGAGTACTGGTAATAAAGAGAGTTGATGGTAGAATAGAAAAGAACATGAGCGACTCTGGCGATACCTGTGATGCCCGCCTACCCTACAGCCGCGGCGTGAGGCAGCGTGTGCAGAACGTAGCCCCGACTCCCCGTTCCGCTGTTGGAGGCGTGGCTGGAACCAGCGTCACGGCGAGTCCCGTCTGGACTGAGACGACTTGCAATCACTCCGACATGGTTCTCGTCTGGACCGACATCTCTGAACCGACATCTCTGAACCGACATCTCGTCTGGACCGACATCTCGTCGGACCGACACTGACAGAGTCGCGTCCGGATAGACCCGACTTGCACTCCGCACCGACACCCGACGTGGAAACACGTCGAACAAACTCGCTGGTCATATAAAACTGGCCTCTAAACCTGTGACGATCCAATGCTACTCTCCCAGCGCTGCGCCGACAGCGCGCGTATCCATGTTCGCGACAAGTACACCACTCGAGAGACAAATGACACCATGTACACGTCCTCCGCGCACACCAGCACACCACGTACCACGCACACCAGTACACCGCGCACCATGTACACCGACACATGTACGCATACATGCGCTAGCCAGCTTACCCTGCACAAGCCCTAACCAAGCAAGCCCGCCGGCGTCGGGCTCCCGGCTCAGACGCCCATTGTGAAGTCGTGCTCGATGCCGGGCGTGACGCTGGCCATGAACTGCGGCAGAGGTCAGTATTCAGGACGCATGCGTGGAGGCAGACGCATCGCAGGAGGCAGACGAACCTTGAGAAAGACAACCAGGTACTGGTCCACGCGGATCGCCACCTCGTGCTCGTCCGCGTCGGCGCCCTGCACCTCCTCCCACCCGTCCCGGTCGGGCGCCTCGGGCGCGGCCTGGACGTCGAGCGCGCCCAGCCCGCCGACGAGCCCCTCGACGCCGGTCGCGCCCTCGACGGCCTCCATGCCCTCCATGCCCGGGTCGCTGCCGACGGGCCGGCCGGCGCGGAGCTTGTCGCGGCGGATGCGCAGGGCGGCGTCGGCGCGGTCGAGCAGCGTCTTCATGACCGAGGCGTGCTTGCAGGGGTGCACGCTCGCCATCTTGACGTTGTTGGCGAACGGCGGGAAGTCCTCGAGCGTCACCGTCTTGTCCTTGTAGTCGCCGACGATGTCGTCCATCATGCGCTGCGGCGGCAGCGGCTGGCTGTTGGCCAGGTAGCCCGAGAGGTACAGCCGCGGCGTGCGGTAGTAGGGCGTGTACGTGATGTAGAGGGTGTACGTGCGGCGGCCGCTGCGAGGGTTGTTAGCGGAGAGCCGACCGGCGGCTGCGGCTGCGGGGGGGGG
>JALHCA010000530.1:0-40826 GCA_024340505.1 Tolypocladium nubicola
CGGGTGGCGCGTTGTTCACCTCAGCGCCCTTGACCGCTTCATCCTCCTTCTTGCTCCCGGCCGGCGCGCCGGGATTCGCGTCCATGATGGGTATTGCTCACAGGTGACGGGCACGCGGAATCTCAACCCCACATGCAAGTATCTCGCCGTCCCCTGCTGATAAGCCGCGGGGCAGAGTAGCAGATGGCGCAGGGAGCAGAAGGCGTCTCGGGTTATGCAGGATGCTTCTGGGCCTTGCTCGGGTGGATGAGATGCAGCTTCGGACGGGGCCAAAGCGAGTCGAAGCTGTATGGATGTTGAGACGAAAAGGGTTTGACTGAGCTGCAAGATGCTTCACCCGGTATTGGGGTTGTTTGCTGAGCCGAGGGATGCAGTGGAGGCCACAGGCTCTTTCGGGTAGCACTGGTCGGCCCCCGCGGCGGCGCCTTCCAGCGCAATTTCAGTGGTCACCCCAGCTGGTACACCCAAGAAACACGGCACGTACAGCCTAGGTACCTACCTAGGCACCTACTAGGTAGGTGGGTACGAAGTACCCTACAGGGCACATTGGACGGCAGCTCTGGGGCGGGGAATTTCCTGTAGGCGTTACCGGTTGGCGTGGCACAGTCCACTTCCAGGAGACCCAGGCAAGCCCAGGCAGCAAGCCAGTGAAGTAAGGCGGCCCCACTACGGTCGTCCTCCCGCCGCGACCACCACAAGGGCTCTGCGGTCTTCACAACAGCGAGACCCAGACCCAGATTCTTGCACCTTGCGATCTCCCAACCAACGGCCAAATTCTCTCGTCCACCCTCGATTACACCCCTAGAACCACCGACTGTTCCTTTCGACTAGAGTTCTCTCTGCGCCCTCAGGGTCGTTCGCAGTCGCGTCTGGCGCAAGCCCTGCACCTCGCGTGCACTCCGAGCCTCGTCACCTGCCTGCATCGCGAATCTTGGGCGCCGAACGCACCCAGTCGCCTCCCCGTCTCGACAAACGAGCCGACTGCCTTTGCTTCGACGCGGCGATTTACGATGGCTCTGTGCCAGAACAGACTGCAGGAGGAGCGGTGAGTTGTCCTTTGCCCTGCGGCACTTCGGGCGGCCATACTGATAGCACCCTGCAGCAAGCAATGGCGGCGCGATCACCCATTTGGTTTCTATGCCAAGCCTGCGAGAACGAAGGAGGGCGTTTTGGACCTGAAGAACTGGGAGTGCGGCATCCCAGGAAAGGAGAAGACGATCTGGGAGAACGGCCTTTTCAAGTTGACAATTGCCTTTCCCGATGGTGAGCCAGCCGATAATTTCGTGCATGTTTCCCTAAACGAGCTGACACTGTATCCAAGAGTACCCTACGAAACCACCAAAGTGTGAGTATCTCATTTACCTGACTGCAGGTCACGAGTGCTGACATCGACATCCATCAGGCAAATTCGTGCCGCCGCTGTTCCATCCGAACGTCTACCCGTCCGGTACCGTTTGCTTGTCGATCCTCAACGAAGAGGAAGCATGGAAGCCCGCAATCACGGTGAAGCAGATCCTCTTGGGTATCCAGGACCTGCTCAATGACCCGAACCCCGAGTCGCCCGCGCAGGCCGAGGCCTACAACCTCTTCAAGAGAGACCGAGTTGAGTACGAGAAGCGGGTCAAGCGTGTCGTTCGCGAGAACCCGGCGCCCTGAAGGGCTTATTAGTTTTCCACGTCGGCGTGGGAAAGATGTTACCAGACGATACAAGTCTGGCCACGGCGTTGGGAGGAATACCTTCGGGCTAGGGGTGATACCAGGGAGAGTGATGCATCGCAACGGAAGCTAGAGGCTTTGCAAATATCTGGGGTGGGGGGAACACTGTGCTGCGACAATTATTTGAGACTGGCGAAGGCGCAACACGGTTTGGGTTTACGGCAGGCGACAAGGCTGCTTTCCGCGATCATCTTGGTATGATATTTGAATCAACATCAAATCATGTTGAGAAACGCCCGCTTTTCCTTAGTCGTTTTTGGGACTCTTCCTTGACTCCAGGCTGCTGCGTGTGTAAATGTCGACAGACTCGGTGCGGTATCCATCTATATGGTAGAGACAGACAACACGTATATCCTGACAAGGCAGACTCTACGTGACTGGTGAGACTGACGCGGGAGAGGAGCCAGCCACTTGATGTTTGGTAGCACAGCAGCCATAGAACGTTCCAGGAGGATTGGTCCAGGTGGGTGCAGCCCTATCGCTGCTAATCTCCAACAATAATCCAAAACACCTGGCAGAACTGTACTGTCCATGCTGCACCAGCGACAAATGGCGATATGGCCCTATATAAAGATTCCGTCTGTCCGCAATAGCCTGAAGAGGTCTATCTACCGCCCGCCAATGACAGTGCGAGAATTGCCCTTCCGCCGAAGTCGGCCGTGTCCAGAGGCGGTTTTAGCCTTGTCGCAAAATACCGTAGTGGGTTATCGCATCCAGAGCTGTTATCAGTGCTCGCCCCAGTTTTCAAAGGCGGCGTCCACCACCGCTTTCGTTGACTCATGCTCCTCGGCCTTGGATTTTTGCTGGACCTCGCCCGACCGACCTCTCTTCTCCTCCTCTCCTCCATCATACTTTGTATAGCTTCGAGAGCTGGTCACTGAAGCCCTGCAGCAACCATGTGTGGAATCTTTGCCTGCTACCGGTGAGTAGCGCTGACTCCCTTTGCATGCCCTCGAAATTTTTGGAGGGGCAATCCGACCAGCGACACCCCGCCATCGCTGTCACCGCTGATGAGCAAGACTGACCGCGACGAAGTCATCCCGACGTCCAAAAGTTCAAGCCGACCGCGCTTCGCCTTTCGAAGCAGTATGTATTGACCTCGCTCCTCTGCATGCACAGGAACTGACCCGACTCCCGCAGGATTCGGCATCGTGGCCCTGATTGGAGTGAGTTCCAAGTCAAGCGAGAGCTGGCCGACGGCGATACTAAACATTCTTGCGAACAGGCGGAAGCTTCATCTCCAACAGCACAAGTAGGTCAATTGGTGGTGAGGGCGGTTGGAAGTACGTGCCTGACCTCCTCCCGCAGTCCTTTGCCATGAACGACTCAGCATCGTCGGTGTTGGTAAGTCGGAGCTCCCTGCATCGTCGCAGTACCCAGCGCTGATCCAAACAAAGACTCGGGCGCCCAGCCTCTGACCAACGCCGACGAGTCGCTTGTCCTCGCCGTCAACGGCGAAATCTACAACCACCGTCTGATCCGAAAGCACCTGAAAGAGTCGTACCACTTCAAGACACACTCCGACTGCGAGGTCATCATTCCCCTGGTTCGTTCCCCTCCAGTGAGTCGCAAGATGCGGACATGACACTTACCTCGACGTTCCAAGTACATGCAATATGACCTCGACGCTCCTAGCCACCTCGACGGAATGTTCTCCTTTGTCCTGTATGACAAGACCCAGGACCGTATCATCGCCGCGCGAGACCCGATCGGCATCACCACCTTCTACCAGGGCTGGTCGTGGAAGGAGCCTGGCACCATCTACTTTGCCTCAGAGCTCAAGTGCCTGCACACCGTCTGCGACAAGATTGTGGCCTTCCCCCCTGGCCACGTCTACGACTCCAAGACCGGCGAGACGACCCGATACTTTCGACCGTCGTGGTGGGATCCTACCAACGTCCCCTCGACCCCGCTCGATTACAAGGTGCTCCGAGAGGCGCTGGAGAAGTCGGTGAGGAAGAGGCTCATGGCCGAGGTGCCCTACGGTGTGCTGCTGTCGGGTGGCCTGGACTCGAGCCTGATCGCTGCCATTGCTCAGCGGGAGACTCTGCGCCTGAGGCAGAAGGCCCTGGAGGCCAACGGAGGCGCCAAACCGGAGGGCAACGCGGACCTCGGGGAGGGCCTTGTTGGTATCGACGACGACGACAACATCGAGACTCTGACGTACCTGCCGCAGCTCAACTCGTTCTCCATTGGCCTTCCTGGATCCCCCGATAACAAGGCGGCCATGGAAGTTGCCAAGTTCCTCGGCACCAAGCACCACGTCATGACTTTCACCATCGAGGACGGCCTCAACGCTCTGTCGGACGTCATCTACCACCTCGAGACGTACGACGTCACCACGATTCGCGCGTCGACGCCCATGTACCTCTTGTCTCGCAAGATCAAGGCCATGGGCATCAAAATGGTGCTCAGTGGAGAGGGCAGCGACGAGATTTTCGGCGGCTACCTGTACTTCCACGCCGCGCCCGACAAGAAGGCATTCCACGAGGAGACTGTCCGCCGCGTCAAGAACCTGCATCTGGCTGACTGCCTGCGCGCCAACAAGTCGACCTCGGCCTGGGGCCTCGAGGCGCGAGTGCCGTTTCTGGACAAGGAGGTGCGTTGATCAAACCTTACTGCCAGTATTACGACTAAATGACGTGATTAGTTTCTCGAGACGGCCATGAGCATTGATCCCCAGGAGAAGATGATAACCAAGGATAGACTCGAAAAGTATATCCTCCGCAAAGCCTTTGATACGAGCGACGAGCCGGGCGCCGAGGCGTACCTGCCCGAATCAATCCTGTGGAGACAGAAGGAGCAGTTCTCGGACGGCGTCGGATACGGATGGATCGATGCCCTCAAGGACAACGCCGAGCTGCACGTTACAGAGGACATGATGAAGAACCCCAAGCCGGAATGGGGCAACGACATTCCCGACACCAAGGAAGCCTACTGGTACCGTCTGATGTTTGACGAGCACTTCCCCCCATCGTGCGCGTCAACTGTCATGCGCTGGGCGCCGACGTGGTCGAAGCAGTCGGACCCCAGTGGCAGGTTTGTTTCACCAAGACAGTACGAGTTGTCGATTGATGCTAACACATATGCAGAGCTATCGCGACGCATGTTGCCAAGTATGACGGCGCCGCTTAGAGAAAAGGGGCGACCAGTTTGCGGGGGCTTGGGGAACAAAAAGTTCTTTTCATGGTGGGCGACGTGCATTTGCAGGATACCGGACAATTTGCTGTTTGTATAGTCAAGATGGCGTCTCTGGTCTTGAGATTGGCGATATAGACAATGGACATGTTCAGGTTAGCCTATCAGGGTTGGATTTGCGTGAGGATACAGCACAAGCTCGCACGAGCCCTTGCATTACTTTCTGGCCTTTCAAGCCGCATGTATCTGGAGCGCGGAGAAGTAATGACGATGCTGGTCGTCGGTGATTATGCAGTTCATGCGTAGAGACCAAAATAGGCTGCGAAGGCCATGCACCAGGAACATACGATGGGGCGTCGTGGAGGTGGAGCGCCAGATGAGCCTCGGGAAATGCTTCATTCGATGGAAGTGCCTCAAAACGGCCGTCTGGTGGCGGAGGTCACAGGACGGACGCCAAGGACCCCTAGCAAATGGCCCACGTGGACACCGTTAGCTAACAGACCGCGGCTGTGGGCGCCTCAGGCCAATCTTGGGGGGTGAAACTGAACCCCCTTCCACCGTTCCACGGCCTTGGCTCAGTGCTGAGCGGACAGTCTCACAGCGCGCGCAGCGCCCGGCCCGACATCAGCCGAGCGCTGGTGGGTGCCCCAACAACGCTGCGACAGCGCGAGGGCCAATCAGCGGCGCGCCCAAAACATTTTCCCTCGCTCTGCCCCCCGACCCTGAAAGCTTCCACCACCTCACCTCACCTCACCCTCGTCCACCAGTCACTCTCCAGATACCTGCCAAACTCGCTCATCCACAAGCCTCATCGCCGAAGCCCCCTTCCCATCCATCAAGATGTCTGTCCCCGCCTTCGCCGATATTGCCAAGCCGGCAAACGACGTACGTCCCCTTGTCCCGCGCTCCCTAGCCGAGCTCGAGCAGCTTCGAGCTGCCATTGCGTGATAGGGCGAAGCGCTGACCCGGTGTCCTCTCTTGCGGAATTGCAGCTCCTCAACAAGGACTTCTACCACCTGTCCGCCACCACCTTCGAGTTCAAGGACACCGCCCCCAATGGCGTCGCCTTCAAGGTCACTGGCAAGTCGAGCCACGAGAAGGCCACCTCTGCTGCTGTGAGTCTGTCCGGCTGCCCGCCTTAGTCGCGCACGGCGCCGACACGACGCCTGCGGCGCGACGCGACGCGCTTCGCCTTGGATAGCATGCTGACGACGCGGCGTTTTGCGCTCGTGCAGATTGAGGGAAAATACACCGACAAGCCTACCGGTACATGCCCCCGCCCAAAACGACCTCGTCGTCCTCCCAGCGGGAGACCGCGAGGTCGCAAAGCACCCGCCTCCCTCAGCGTCTCGCGAATACTCGGCCGCGGCACCGGCTGGCCGCTCGAGTTCGCGGCGCTCATCCAACCCGGCTACGCACAGCTGCTAATGTGGTACACGCGCACAGGCCTGACCCTCACGCAGACGTGGAACACCGCCAACGCTCTCGACACCAAGCTCGAGGTCAGCGACTCGCTCGCCAAGGGCCTCAAGCTCGAGGGTCTCTTCAACTTCCTGCCCGCCACCGCCGCCAAGGGCGCCAAGTTCAACCTCATGTTCAAGCAGCCCGGCTTCCACGGCCGCGCCTTCTTTGACCTGCTCAAGGGCCCCACGGCCAACGTCGACGCCGTCGTCGGCCACGAGGGCTTCCTGGCCGGTGCCAGCGCTGGCTACGACGTCAACAAGGCTGCCGTCACCGCTTACAGCGCCGCCGTCGGCTACGCTGCCCCCCAGTACAGCGCCGCCATCACCGCCACGGACAACCTGAGCGTCTTCGCCGCCTCTTACTACCACAAGGTCAACAGCCAGGTCGAGGCCGGTGCCAAGGCCACCTGGAACTCCAAGACGGGCAACACTGTCGGCCTCGAGGTCGCTAGCAAGTACCGCATCGACCCCGTCTCCTTTGCCAAGGTTTGTCCCGCCTGTCTACATGGTCCGGCGCGCCTGTCGTCGCTTGTCGCCGTTGCTCACATGTTTCGCCCCACAGGTCAAGATCAACGACCGCGGCATCGCTGCTCTCGCCTACAACGTTCTCCTCCGCGAGGGCGTCACCCTGGGTCTCGGTGGCTCTTTCGACACCCAGAAGCTCGACCAGGCTACCCACAAGGTACGTGACCACATGGCCAAACCACCGAGCCGGATGCGTAGCTAACATTCCTTGCAGCTCGGTGCCAGCTTCACTTTCGAGGGTTAAGCAACTTGATACCTCGTCTTCTAGCAACCCCTCCCGCCTCTAGAAGCACCTCTCCCCAAGATGCTGTTCTCGCGCGCAGCTGCTGTACCGTACTAGATCTTTTGCATGGGGTGGCCCACTCTTGATGTAGATGTATGAAGAGTCAGAAGTCAATCTGGAGATGTCATCTGCGTGAATAAACGATAATACGATCCGTCTGCCCGTGTCTAGTTGTGTCTAGTTTCCAAACGCCTGCGATGTGTATACGTGTGCCTGCACGGCAAGTCCTCCGTCCAGTTTCTCCGAGCCAACCCAGACGACGAGCCCGGCTCGCCATGCGCCAATGACCCAATCCGCCGCATGCACCCTCAGTACTCGCGCTCCCTTTTCCGCCGCTCCAGCCGCATAAACTGCAGGTACACAAAGGGGGCGAGGAACGTGGCGCCGAGGATGCCCGCGACGATGAGGAAGTGCCCCGCGAGGCTCGTCTGGGGCTCGAACTCGACGTCGTCGTCGCCGACGGCGCGCCGGGCGCGCTGCCAGCGCCGGTGGTCCTCGCGCTGGTGCGTGCGCGTATGGCCCTCGCGGTCAAAGTGCGGCGCGGCGGCGTCGTCGGCGTGACGGAACGGCGAGGAGCCGGGGCCCATGCCGGGGCCGGCGCCGGCTCCCTCCCGCGCGGCGGCCCACGGGTTCTGGTGCGCGGCATGCGCGGCAGACGCGGCGGAGGAGCCGGTGGACTCGTCGTGCGCGGCGCGGCGCTTGTCGGCGTGGGCGCCCCAGCCGCCGCTGCGGTAGAAGCTGGGCGGCGGGCCGCGGAAGGTGCCCCTGCGCCGGCTGAGGCCCGAGGGGGCGCGCCCGCCGGCCGGGTTGCTCTGCGCGCTGGCGTAGGAGCCGTGGTGCGGGTGCGGGTGGTGGTGGTGGTGGTGCAGGCGCAGGACGTCGCGGTCGTAGGCGGCGCGGCGGTCGGGGTTGGACAGCAGGGCGTACGACTCGGAGAGCAGGGCGAAGGTGTGCGCGGCGGTCGGGTCCGAGGGGTTGGCGTCGGGGTGGTGCGTCTTGGAGAGGGCGTAGAAGGACCTGCGCGGTCAGCACGGGTTTGCAGGAGGCAGGCAGGCAGGCTGGCTGGCAGACGCACTTCTTGATGTCGGCGGGCGAGGCGTCGTGCCGCACCCTCAGCCTCTCGTAGTGGCTCCGCGCCGCGGCGCCGCGGCCGTCGTGCCGCAGCTGGCGCGCGGCGTGGAAGCAGCGGCGGGCGAGGGCGGGGACGGGGGCGGGACGGAGCGGCATGCCTCGTGCTGCGGCATCACGGGCGCGGTGGTGTGGTGGTGCGAGGCGGAGGTTTGAGGGTGGTGATGTAATGGGTTGGCGGTTGAGGTCGGAGACCGTCGGGGTGGGGTCGGGAGACCGTACTAATAATACAGCCGTGCATCGCAGACGCAGATGCAGATGGGTAATCGGGGAATTTAGATGATTGGAGCAATAGGTGCTCTATCGATGCGTTCCGTATATCACGTGTAGATGTACAACGTACTCCTGGACCCAATCCATGCTCACGACGCCGTCTACGATGCACCCCGCGTAACATGCCTCTCCCGTACATGAAGCCACTGGACATCCGATATTACAACCCAGCTCCATCTATCCGCGGAACAACGACAACGGCCAGCTCCGTCACGGCCGGCGCAGCGGGTGCGCCTCCGTGTTGAGCACCCACTCGTCGAGGTTGATGACGCCCTCGTCGTCAAAGATGAGGTAAAAGTACTTGACCGTCTCCGACAGCCAAAACGTCTAGTCGCAGGTTAGCATTCCCGAGAGCTGATGAACAGGGCCGAGAGGGGGACGCACCTCCATCGAGTCGGCCTTCTTGCTCGAGTGCACCCGCACGTCCTCGACCGACGCAAACGCCAGCTCCGTCTCCGTCTCGCGCACGATGCCCTGCCACATGCGCCAGGCGGCGTCGCGCCAGACCTGGTCGCCCGTGACGCGCCACATGTAGAATACGCTCTCGACGGCCTCGGGCCGCAGCATGTAGCGCGCGTCGTGCACGCGCACGAACCCGCCGGGGAGGTCGCTGACGCGGCCCAGGGGGAAGGCCTGCTCGGCGTAGGCGCAGGGCCCGTCGAGGGCCTCGCAGGCGACGAGCTCGCTGATCTCGGGCATGATGTTGGTGGCGAAGGCGTCGTACGCCCACACGCAGCCGGCGGCGAGGCGCGCGCCGAGGTCCACGTAGTCGTCGCGCGCGAGCAGCCGCCCGGCGAGGGCGTAGGTGCCGCCGACGAAGCACGTCAGGTGCTGCATCTCGGGCGCCAGCGTGACCGCGTCCCCGGGCGCCGCGCGGTGGGCGTTGCCCGCCATGAGGATGTTGTCGTCCTTGGGCGTCATGGGGCGGAACAGCAGGTTGTCGCGCGCGGCGTCGAGCGCCTTGGCCGCCATGTCGGCGTACTCGGGGTCGAGGCCGCCGAGCAGCGCGTGCATCTTGGGCAGGTACTCGTACAGCGAGTCCGCGCCGGCGCCCATGGTGAAGACCTCGCCGTCGGCGGCCTCGTCGCGGTAGTCGATCATCTTGGGCCAGAGGCCCGGGATCTTGGTCTCGCCCTGGGCGCGGCCGAGGAAGCGCTTGATGCGCTCCGTGGCGTCGTAGTACTTGGCGTCGCCCGAGACCTGGCTGAGGCGCGAGAACTCGAGGCACAGCGAGCCGCCGGCCGCGCCCGACATGCTCGGGTCGGCCGTCTGCGCGCCCGTCTTGGCCCTGTCGTAGTCGAGCCAGCGCGGCGGCAGGCGGTTGGGCGTGTCGAAGCCGGCGTAGAGGGCGTCGCCCAGCTCGACGGCCTTGGCTAGCAGGACGGGCTCGTGCGAGAGGTCGTAGGCGGCGAGCAGGCCGCCGAGGTAGCGGATCGTCACCTCGAAGACG
The DNA here is from genome assembly GCA_024340505.1 of Tolypocladium nubicola. NCBI lineage: Eukaryota > Fungi > Ascomycota > Sordariomycetes > Hypocreales > Ophiocordycipitaceae > Tolypocladium > Tolypocladium nubicola. The sequence goes on from JALHCA010000530.1 coordinate 9,977, forward strand.
TCGACCGCCTTGCCGTCCCGGGTCCTGGACCAGTCGATGACGGCCACCTCCTTGACGGCCAGGCGGAAGTCGTCGTCGAGCCCCATGATCCACAGCGTGTCGAGCGCGTCGACGAGCTGCGCCGACCACCCGGAGAGGCTCTGCCGGCCCTTGCCCGACAGCGGCATCAGCTCGTCCTTGGTCCACGCGTGCCGCTTGTACGCCTCCCAGCTCTTGACAAAGGCCCTCCTGACGGCCGCCTTGCGAGCCGCGGCGATGTCGTCCGGGCGCTCCGCCTTGGCCCGCGCCTGGACCTTGGGGAAAGCCCTGGGCTTGCCCGCGGGCAGCGGTTTCTGGTCGGCGACGGGGTGGAACGGCGTGGCCTTGCCCCAGTCGTAGCGGCTCGGGACGTACCGCACGTTGCCGACCGTGGTCGCGGGCTTGGACGCGCCGCCGAAGCGCTGCCAGAGGGCGAGGGCGAGGGCGACGACGACGAGCAGCGCCACGTAGCGACGGCCGGCTCGGCCCTGTATCTGCGTCACCATGACGGGCGGCGCATCGTCTGGAGGACGCGCGACTCGCAGGAGGAGGAGGAGGAGGAGAGGCAAGGAAAGGGCAGGATCCAAGCGCAACGCACGTCGTCGGTGCTCAACCTCGGATTATATACCAGGGCAGGAAGAGAAAATCAAAGAGAGCATCAGCCTCCTCTCGCCTCCTCATCCCTGCCCTGCGCCAGCCCATGTCATGACCTTGGCACACCAAGGAGCCGAGCGGGGATGCGGTTGGTTGGTTACAGCGGGGACTGCCCGACGATGGATTGGATGCCGCCGGATGAAATCTTATTTTCGCAGCAATTGCTCAGGCGCATAGTACGAAGCGCAGCACAGTGACTCTGCTATAATTACTTTGTGCGAGTCGATTAGAGCTGCGTACCACCTTTGACTCGCAATTAAGGACACCCACTGTTACTGTGTATACTTCGTAGCACGCCCCCGATCCGTCGAATTTAGCATTGAGACATGTCTTGTAGCTTAAAGCATCAACCACCACAGAGCACAATGCGTGTCTTCGGCGTCTACACGTCGAGATGTTGTACCGTAAGACTCGTCTGGATCAAGCCAGGCTCAGTGGCATCCTGTCGGATCCGCACTGAACCGCTGCGGGAGAGCCCCGACAAGCCGTGACAGGGGTTCCAAGGCCCGGACGTGCCTCTTCGTACTGCACGAATATCTTGTTGAAACTCATCCCATCTTCACTAGGTATGACATGCAACGCGCCACTGAACAACATGTCAAGGTAATGTTATGCTCCGTTTTCAATGAATGACTGTGGTTAGTTGCTTTCTGTCTTTTCTACCTACTGCAAAGGAATGACTTGGGGTCAGTCGAAATCAACCTGCACATGGGCTGCTCCAGCGGAAACTCAGCTCTAGCACCACCATCATGGCATGCTTGCGTTGGCTAGCGTTGCCCCTGACGGTACTGTCAAAAGCCCGCCTCATGCCCAGCATCATGCACGCGTCCGAGGGCAGCCGTGGCCATCTTGATAGCCGTCAGTCCCTTTCCATTTTGCCTCGCTCCCGTCCAGCCACTCCAAAGGCACCGCGTGTGCTCGCTGCGACGTCCAAAATTGCTGTCATTATCACGGGCCCGTTTGTCCTGGGCGGGCTGCGTATCTGACCATCCGCCTCGTCCCGGGGAAGAGCAAGCTCGGCAGTTCCCACTGGCCATGCGTCTCGATCGTGACGCTCCTCCGCGTGAAGTCGTGCCATGACCGCGGGTCGGTGCGCAGACGACTGCTCCTCCGTCGCCGTCTCTGCTCACGTGCTCGCCCGGCAAACAGCCGCTGTGGTCTTCGCGTCAACGTCGTTCCGCGGGAGTTGTAGTTGCTTCAGCTAAGCTCGTGAGATGGCAAGTTTTCTCGTCGTCTGCTCATGCATCCTGTTCAGCTCGTCTATGCACTCAGTCGTAGCCACCGCCGATCTGGCTGTGGAAGGCCGTGCTGATGCTCTTCTCGTCGTCGTCGTAGCGTCGGCCGTATCCGCTGCCGTGCGCCATCCGGCCGTTGCTCTCGACGTACTGCTTCAGCCGGTCGCTCTGCGAGTACGTCACCGGTCGCATTCCCGTCACGGCGTCGTGGAGCCCGGCACCCAGGCTGACGCCGCCCTGGCCGACACCCTTGCCGCCAATGACGCTCGTCGTCGTGTCCGTCAGCTCCGAGTTGGCGACGCTCTCGCCTGCCACGCTCTCGGTTGCCCGGCCGCGGTTCCTGTTGCCGCGTCCAGGGGCAGGGACGCCTGGGAGGCCCGGCCATTGCTCCGGCGTGAAGCTGGAGAACATCGGGGGAAACGCCGAGTTGAGCGCCGCGCCGCCAAAGGCGGAGCCCTGGATCGACGACACGTCGTCTGGGATGTAGGACATCATTGAGCCCGCGTCAAAGTCGCGGCCCGGCGGCCCTCCGTTGTGTCGCCCGTTCGGATAGCCGCCAGCCATGTACTGCACCTGGTTGTTGTTCTTCTGGCGGTAGCTCACCTTGGGTCGGCTGAACTGGAGCAGGCACTCCTGCAGGTTGGTCAGTGGGCCTTCGACAAAGCATTTGCGGTCCTTGAAGTGGACAAGCAGGTTGTGCCAAAGCTCATGCTTGGACAGCACCTTGGGGTTTCCCAGGATGACCAAGCCGTACTTGGCTCGCGTCAGCGCGACGTTGAGACGGCGTGGATCCGACAAGAAACCGATGCCCTGATTCTCGTTGGAACGCACGCACGACAGGACGATGAAGTCCTTCTCTCGGCCCTGGAAGGCGTCGACGGACGCAACCTCAACCTCTTTGTAGAGCTCTTTCTTGTACTGGCCCGAGTTTTGCATCGTCGTCACAATGTAGCTTCGCTGGCCCTCGTACGGCGTGATGACGCCAATCTCGCTGGGCTTCACGCCGGCCCTGAAGAAACGGGTCACGGTCTTCTCGACGTTGGAGGCTTCCGTTCGGTTCAGGTACGATGTTCCCGAGGTGGAGATTTCCTCATGTCCGAGGTTGGACCAGAACATCATGGGCATCTCGGCTACGGGCCACGGGAAGTCGACATCCTTTCTGACACGCTGCTCGTGCGTGATGCCGTTCTGCAGGGCTCCGTCGTAGAACATGTTGGACGGGAATTCGGACAGGCATGGGTGCATGCGGTACTGCGTGGTCAGCCGGATCGGTGATAGCTTGAGGTTGACTAGGCGCTCAAACAGCGACTGGTTCAGTCCGGCCTTGGCTGCCTTCTTGTTCATGATGACCGGGCCGAGCTGCTTGTGGTCGCCTACGAGCACGACCTGCTTGCATCCCAGCACGAGGGGTATCATGCACTCGGGCTCGGCCGACTGGGTGGACTCGTCGATCAAGACGTTGCGGAACTTCATCTTGGACAGGCGAGGGTCGCCAGCGCCGACGCAGGTGCAGCACACGACGTCGGCATTCTGGAGAATTTCTCGCTCCGCAAGCTTAGTGAGTTGCTTGAACTTCTTCTCATCCTGGCTCGAGAGTTCACCGACGTCGTTCTTCAGCTGCGACAGCTTCACCAGGTCGGTGTTGTGCTCAGCCATGCGGACCTGCTCATGCAGGGCCAGGAAGCTGACCGTAGACTCGACGTCCTCGCGCGACTTCGCTGTGAGACGAACAACCTTCAGGCCAGTCCGGTGCACACGCTCACACAGCTGGTCCACAGCGACGTTTGACGGCGCACAAACGAGGACTTGGTTGCCGCTCGTCTTGGCCAGGTGGTAGATGATCGTGGCAGAAGTCACAGTCTTGCCTGTGCCGGGAGGTCCCTGGATGAGGCTGATGGGCTTCTGCAGCACTGACTTGATCGCGTCGACTTGGCTCTGATTGAGGTCCGGCAGGCCAGGGGCAGACCACTTCTTGGGCTGGGTTGCCTTCATGGGCTGCAGTTGGACCTCGTGGCCAAGCAGGACGTGAAAGATGTATCCCGATACACTCATGTCGTCGACGGCAAAAGTCTTCATAGCCAGCTGCATACGGTCATACGACGTGGCTTTCCAGACGTAGTCTGCAGAGAAATTGTGCGACAGATCCGTAGGGAGTGACTTGTCGTTGCCGGTCTTGCGCAGTTCCAGGCATACCTCGTCTGACTGGCTGTTGGGGATCTTGATGACATATCCTACGCCCTCCCAAGGATCCCGAAGCTCGCCGTTGTAGCGGAGGCGCATCTCGTCACCGACGGCAAGTTTGACATCGCCCGACTCGATCTTGTGCAGGTTAAAGCCCACAAGGTGCTTGTTGTTGAGGCCATAATCCCACCGCACTACGAGGCCATCCTCGGACTGTGCTTCCTTGAGCTTCTTGTCATAGTCCGATTCCATCTTGACGAGGGGCCCAAAGATGTTCTGATAGTGGTAGGGGTCGTCGTAACGGAGAAGAACCGGGTCGGGATCGTCGTCGATGTTGGATGCCTTCTCGAGGTCCACCACCGTTGCGCTTGGCTCGACCTTCCACATCTCTTCCAACTTGGCAATCGTGTTTGGCGACAAATGGCGGGCTCGAACCTGCTCGGCGTCGGAGGGTGGGCTGACGAGCCAACCAAGGAACGCCCGTTCCTCGATGAGCGGCTCCCATCGCGAAATGTCCCAATTCATATCCTTGTTCGAGGTGCTCGCGGCGCACGGTTGACGGCACAGCAGAACAACGACAGTGTCTGACTTGGCGGGGATGAAGCCGAGGAGGAATGCATTCTTCGTGCCGCAGTTGTAGCACTCCAACACAGTGTCTCCAAGGGCCGACTCGGGGTGCAGCTGGACCTCCTTGTGTCTCGCTCGAACAAGGTGGTTGACGATGTGCGTGGACGTACCGTTGCCTCGCGCGCTGCAAAACCACTTGTTGCAAGTAAGACACTTGACAACGCAAGCTGGGGAGTGGATACCGCAGTACCTGCAACGACGTGTCAGCTCAGTCATGGGACGGGTCCGAGGTCAAGATGCTCAACATACGCGCAGGCGTGAGCAGGAAGCTGCTTTTCCTCCTCTAGGTTCTTCAGCTTCAGGCCCATCATGCCGTCAACAGCGGCGCTGTTGAGACTATCATTGTCATCGTCTTCGAAGGCCTCGGTCTGGTTGTCGTCGTCGTCTGCTCGGCGGCGACCGCTTGGGCCGCCGTACTTGCCATACAGCAGGCTCTCGTCGGGATCGAGGGCAGACAAGTCGTCGGCTCCAGCATTGATCGCTGCGGCCGAATCGGAGATCAGATGGTTGCCGAAATGAGTGAAGGCACCTTCCATGGTGTTCTGGTCGTAAGTTGCGGTGGCTAGCAATGTTTTTCTTCGACAGACTTCGGTCAGCAGGGGAAGCGCATGTAAGAGCTGGCAGCTGGCAGCTAATTTGGAGCGCTTGGGTGTCCCAGGACGTTTGCAAGGAGCGAAAACTCACCTCTAGCAGTGAATCTTGTACAAAAAGTTCCGGCGCGGCGGTTTGTGGCGGCTCGGGCGGGAAGAGAGAGATTCGAAGGTTCCAGGTCATGACGCGGTTCACATCATCGCGGCGAAGAATGAGCCCAAATACAGCTGCTGGAAGGCCGCGAGAAGATCCTGTCGGCCGGCAACTGTTAAGGAGAGGGGACGCAAGGCAGAAAGTGACCGGTTCTGGTGTCAGAATTTGCTTGACCAGCGACTTGGGATTTGATCGCTGCAAAGGTGAACCAGCCAGATGGACCCCTTGCGGCGGAGTTTGGTGGGACATTTTGCGCCCACGTGATAAGCGTAAGGCCTATTTATCGATAGCGGCAGAATGGCGGGCTAACTGATAAGGGAACTTTTCTTGGTGGGTTGTTGGAAAAATCCACGCCAGCCAAGCCTCCTCGAAATAACTTGCTGGTTGCGAAGACATTTGTCAAAAAGCAGGCAAGATGATTGTAAGTTGCTCTCAACAGCCAAAGTACAGGAAGAAAGTGGGCTAATCCTTTGGATAGCGCAAACAAGCACGTCAACGGCGCGATTACCTCTATCGGAGGGCCTTGCTGCTGCGTGATGCCGAGATCAGCGAGAAGAGAGCCAAGCTACGATCGTCGCTGGCGTCGGGAAAGCCATTGGACCCTACGATCGCAAACGACAAGTCTTTGAGAAAAGATTATCAGTATGACGAATCCGCGCCAGATATGACCACGAACGAACAGCTTGATCTGGACGACGAGTATGCCCAGCTGTCAGGGATCGTGGACCCTCGAGTGCTTGTCACAACATCCCGAGACCCATCTGCCAGATTAGCTGCCTTTGCGAAGGAGATCAGGTTATTGATTCCCACGTCCATACGAATGAACCGTGGAAGCCTGATCCTCCCGGACCTGGTCAGATCTTCCAAGTCCGCCGGACTGTCCGACATTGCCCTGCTTCACGAGCATCGCGGAACACCAACAGCCCTGACGCTGAGTCACTTTCCCCACGGCCCTACGGTGTCGTTTTCTCTGCACAACGTCGTGTTGCGGCACGACATCCCTGGAAGCGTCCGAGGGACTGTGAGCGAGTCATATCCTCACCTCATCTTTGACGGATTTACCACCCCGCTGGGCCTCCGGATAGCCAAGATACTGAAGCACATTTTTCCGCCGAAGGAAGCTATTACGAGCAAGAACAAGATTGGAAACCGGGTTGTTACGTTCAAGAACATCGAGGACAGCATCGAAGTCAGGCACCACGTCTTCGTGCGGACGGGATATGACAGCGTCGAGCTTGCCGAGGTCGGTCCACGGATGACGATGAGGGCGTTTGAGATTCGTGGTGGCACGCTCGAGAACAAGGACGGCGACGTCGAGTGGCATCTGACACAATACACCCGGACGGCTAAGAAGAAGAACTATCTCTGAGGGGAGATTTCCGCGACACGACAGCTTACAAGGCGCCGGTGTACTACCGGGTAGAGGGACTGTGGCAAACATACATTCGCGATGGAGTCATTCCACAGCCATTACAGAGATTTCGGCTGTGAAGCTTGGTCACAACGCCTGTTCTCGCGACTAGTGCCAAGGACGCATGCCGATGTCGAACTACAAGGCTGCTTGACTAGAGAATCGTCTCCAGAACTTGAAATGACGCGGCAGGCGGCCCTTGGCAGAAGCATTATCATGGAATAGGCTTGCATGAATGCTCTGCGCTACGGTCAAAATCTCGGCGATGCGGCAATGGACACTTCGAAACGGGTTGGGCCATCGAAGATTTGGAGTTGGGAGTACTGTCTATTGGCTCGTGGTAGCCAACGCGAAGATGGCGGCCATTTGTATCGAAACAGCGCACGCGTTGGATGGGGCTCGGCTCAAGCCAATGCCACCAAGGGACTAAGGGAACAGGCAGTGACAAGTGCCCGATGGCACACCAAGTGCATCTATCTACCCAATATTGAACTTGGCCGTATTCGGTTTCGCAACTGCAGCACAGAACCCGTCTGATGGGTTGTGAATGTTGTCGCATGTACGAGTACGAATACTCGGTACGTACGAATACGCAGACACGCCAACAGCGGTCCATGGACGGCGGGAAAAAGCCACATTGAGGCTCACGGAAGTATGTATACCTGCGCAATGGGACCACTTGTTCCTCCATGGCGCCACAGCCTCATTCGGTGACGACGCGCCAAAGCCGCGGCTTGCTGACTGAGGCTGCGCAAGTCGCTCCAGCAAGCCTATTCTTGGAGCCTTGGGCTTAGCCACGCACGACCGGGGCTCACGGACGACCCGTCATGGTCGCTGTGGGCCTTGAACCCGTGGGATGATGATGGATCATGGAGCCCTTGTCCATGCAGACTGTACGGAGTACGAAATAATCCGTAGTGCTCGCAGAGTAATCCGTAGTGCTCGCAGACTTGTCAGTCCAGCTGCCCTTCGGAGAAGAGGATGCCATCATTGCAAACCCTGCCCTCGATTGACTGGCGTCTTGATTCGTCCACTCAGGCGGAGTGGGCATTTTACTTTTCTGCCATCTGCGCACTTCTGGAAGCGTTCTATTCCGTCCCGCCTCTGTCGGCCGCAGCAAATTGTGACGTATTGTAGCCCCAGCGATCGCCGAGTCTCGTTCCGGGGGACCCGCCGCCACAGACGGCATCTCGGTGCCTTCAGCAACAGCTGGTGGTGTCTGAGAATCTTGCAGCAGCCACAGGCAGAGGAAAAGAGAGACGGCGTCTGCGGCATCCAGGCGAATACCTCCAGCCTACGAAGTAGCGTCTGTCGAATTGGCAGCTCAACCCAAGGCCGAGCTAAGCCTTGCTTCCGTCCGAACTCCATCCATCATCCCATCCCCACTCCTTCCGTCCCATCCACGGCGGCGTCGACTTCGATCACTCTCCGCTTCAACCTCCCGCCTTCAATCCCCCTCTCCCATCGAAGCTCAAGTATCCGCCCAGCATGTCATACGACCAGAACCCGTACCATCAGGGTCCGGCGCAGGAGACGGGCCATGGCTATGGCGAGGTAAGCATGCGCAACTCCCAGCGCATCCGGCGGCCTGCGCGCGACAATGCGACGAGTTGCCGAGAATAGGCAAAAGGTCTAACCGCTTTCCCCAGGCCAATCCCTACGCCCAGGACCAGTATGAGATGCAAAACTACAGCAATCCTTACCACGAGCAGCCGGCGCAACGCGCCACACTCTCCCAGCAAGACTACCTCGACCGTGTCCAGAGCCTCCGCGACGACATTGAAGGCCTTACCAAGGACGTCGATTATATTGGCCAGCTTCACCAGCGCACCCTCAGCAGCACCGACGGCCAGGCTAAAGTGCAGCTTGACAGCCACGTCAAGGATACAAGCAACCGCAACATGACCATCAAGGATGGCATCAAGGGCCTGGAGCGCGACTACGCAAGCGAGCCCTCGGATAAGCTCCGCGCCACGAAGAAAAAGCATCTACAGTCCCTCCAAACCTTTTTCAATTCTGAGCTCGACAAGTACCAGAGCATCGAGCGCGAATACCAGCAAAAGTACCGCGAACAGATTGCGCGGCAGTATCGCATCGTGAACCCGGATGCGACGGAAGATGAGGTGCACGAGGCGGCACAGGCGGACTGGGGCAACGAGGGTGTTTTCCAGACAGCGGTATGATTCCTTTGCCTTTTCCTCCCCTCATCCACATTCTTGCTTTATTTATAGCCGTGACTAATGTATACATGCACAGCTTCGCACAAACCGCACTGGCCACGCAAACTCAGTCCTAGGCAACGTGCGCGCCCGCCATAGCGAGCTGCAGAACATCGAGAGAACACTCGTTGAGATCAGCGAACTCTACGTTCTACTCGCCAGGGAGGTCGAGAACCAGGAGGCCCCCATCGAGAACACCGAAGGCAACGCCCAAAACACCGTCGAGAACATCGAAAAGGGCAATGAGCAGGTCAAGCAGGCCAACGAGCACGCCCGTCGTCGCCGCAAGCTCAAGTGGTGGTGCTTCTTCATCGTCGTCCTCATCATCATCGCCGTGGCACTGGGCGTCGGCCTGGGTATCTGCCTCGGCCCGGGCGGAAAGTGCTAAGTCGTGCGAGAAAGGCCGCCAGACCACGGCGAGCGAATCCCCGACAGTGCGTGCGTGAGAGGAGTAATAGCACTGGGGAATTAATCTGATAACAATCACTTACAATTGTGTACCAGCGCTTCAACACCCACCGAAGCCTATACACACGATATGCTAATTCCAACGTCGTCACCCGCACTGGGCGGAAGCTGCAGGGGAGGGGGTTGAAGACATCAACGCAAGTGATGTACGAAGAGGAGGGATATGAGGGAATGGATGACGAAGGCGCTGGACCTGTATTTAACATTGAAATGAACTCATCTAGGTATTTGAATCCAATGTGAGGGTTGCTGACGGACTGCAAGTAGTCTTTAATGCCACAAAGAAAGAAGAAGGCTTCTAATAAGACTGAGAAGCAACTTGACGAAGGTGACTACCTGGTATTGCAACAACGCAAACGATTCCTTGTTTGCGTACTCGCCTTCATCGTCATCCGTCTCAATGATGTTGATTTGCAGTACTTCTGGATCCGGATCATCGGCGGGAACGAAATGGTCGAACGTGACTCCGTAGTAGTCGATGTCACTGATCAAGGACGGGTGAGAATAGGTAATGGTTCAGGAAAGACAGACAAAGGAGCGGATTCAGTTGCTAGAGCCCCATCCATACGTACAATAGTGGTCGTGCTTCCCTCATCCAACCCAGATACTCGTCCCGAACAACCAGATCGCCGGCGACCTGCGGACAGGCCTCACGCCCATAGAGTGTCCGGTAAGCTAACTTTGCAAGCTCCGGCTCGGCCGGCTGCGGAAATGTCGTCGGAATGCGACTGTAATGCCATGGTATGCCGGGAAGCAGTTCTTTACCGACACCAGGGGGCCCTCGATCTGGATTCGAAGCGGCTTGTCAAAGGGGGGAGCATGGCTGATGTGGGCAGGCTTCAGGATGCACGGCGGGACATGGAGCTCAAGAGCCATAGTGCATGTATAGCAAGCGACGGGAGATGGGACTGCGGAACGCAACGCTACTCAATGTAGGTGGCGGCTGGTTTTCATGGAATCTCTTGACGTCTTGTGCTTAATCGTGCCAGATGCTGTGACATCGTCCTGTGTGTAATATCCGACTTGCTGCTGCCTGTGCCCTGATTGCTGAACCAACAGCTGTAACGACGGCCGGGCCCCGCACCTGACCGCGGGGCCTCGACCGTGCAATACATTTATAAAAGCTCAATGTTGCGATACCTCAAGCTCCTGAGCTTTTTGTGTTTCAAGGAATGTAGTTCTGGCGTGGATGTCCGTAGGTTGAGGACGAGAGCAGCACTAGCTATGCACGTGCACGCGGAGGAAGCTACACGAGTCGAGGTTGAGTAAGACGACAACGCAGAGCAGAGTTGAAGCTTCATGATGGGTGTCAAAATATGTATGCGGCTAGTCTATGTCGCTGAATCCTACGTGAAGGTTCTCCATCAGGCATCCTTCTGCAGACTGATGACTGCACGGCGAAAGCCGCAGACGCCGCTACTGATCCAGCATTCTTCGCCCTCGGTGAGAGAATTCACGGGGACGGCCTGCTCAACCGCCAGCCCTCTGTTTGCAATCCCGGTCAGCAGAGTCAGAGCATGCGTGGATACAGGACACTTACCTCTCTAGCGCCCAACGCCTGGTCGTACCGTCCTGTCCGCCGCTGCCATCGTCCCAGCTAAAGTTGGCGGAGACGGGTGGCGTGATCCATCTGCCGTCGCGCCAAAAGTACGGGGTGGTCGTGCTGCCCTCCATAACGGTCTTGTCATCCTGGTTGATGATGAGAACCTCCTTCAAGGTGTCGCGTGGGCCAATGCATGCTCTCGAACGAGCGGCGTCATACATGGCTCTCCTGGTTGTCTTGAAGTGCGTGAACTCGGACCTGGCGAGGGGGATTTCGTCGACAACCAATGTGTAGCATGGAGGGACCTGGGGTTCGTTGGGGCCGGCCGCTGCCCCGGGTGGCGTGAGCCGTTCAGGCAGTAGGTTCCCGAAAGGCGATATAAGCGTGTCGAACCTTTCGAAGGTGATGGCTCCCTCGCTGTTGACCACGATCCTGAGCCGCAATGGCTTTGTCTCGGATGTGCCAACGAAGTCTTGTGACATTTGCGCCAGCCTGTGGAGACCCTCGTCGCCGGAAAGCCTCTCGATTGCCTCCTTCCATTGCCAGTGGGTGGCGGCTCTGAGAATGCGGTCTCTGTGGAAGTCCAGCATGTAGAATGGGGACTCGTTCTGGTAGTTCCAGCCGGCATACTGCAGGCCCTTGGCAGGGACCTGCCTCAAGTCGACATCGTATCGCAGGGAGGTGAAGAGGGAGAAGCCAGCGTCCGACATTGCGGTATTGGGCGCAGAGGCTTTGTATGTGTCTGGTAAGTTTAGTTCAAGCCTGTGTGGTACAATCCGGCGATGGAGAGTAGCGTTGATGCGAGTGACTCAAGCTTTGAGTTGCCGGATGGAGGCAAAGCGGACAAGGATGGTGAATATATGCAGCTTCGTGAACAATGGCAGTGACTCACTCCGCTACCGGAAGGATCTCAACTGGGTCCAGATTGACTAGCCGTAAATCCTTGATCGTGGCTATAGATTCAGGGTGTTGCGAACCTGCGATGAAGTTGACGTCGCGGAGTCACGGACGATGTTCTTGGTGGATCGGCCAGTCGCTGGCGATGGCCCGCGGAAGGTTACATAATTCAATTTCGACGACCTACGACGCGGATAGCGCGGCTCATTAGCATACGCGAGGGAGATGGTCACGAGTGAAGCCCATGGACATGACACGAGCTGCTCGTTTCTGCAGACGCAGGCGTGCATATACGTACGCAGGGGAGCACAAAGCCGTTCAGAGGATACGGATTACAGCCCGCGGCACGGGGAACTCAACCAGCCCGAATACCAATGAAACGGTGTTGCCTCGAGATGATTAATGAGCTGGTCGGCTGCCTCAGGCATTCCCGGTGAGCTGGCAGCGGCAGAGCTCGCTGGACTTGGCAGTGGAGAGCTGCGGGCGGCCGCTGATTGAGCCGAGCTTTTAGCGGGGCGAAATTGGAGCGCCTGGAAATTTCGGGAGCTCCAGGAAGAGCGGCAGGAGCAGCATTGACGCAGCACCTCCAGGGCTCTGCTTTTTTTGCGCGTTCTCAAATCATCCATCCATCCACCCCCCAAAGCCACCTCTCCATTGCCGCGCGCTCCTCGACGCCCCTACATCCATCGCATCTCGCGGCCGTCTCTCTTCGGGTCTCTCGCTGTTTCTTTACTTCCTTGCAGCTCATAGGTTCCTACAATGTCGAACCCTCTGCCGTCAATGCCTCCGGGGCGCCCAACCGCGATTCCCGTCGATGCCCCATCGTCCACCTGGGACCGCATAACCTCGTGGGTGTCGGAGAACAAGGCCGTTGTCTACACGATCGCGGGTGTCGCCGTCGTCGTCACGGGCGCCGGCGTTGTATATTACCTGAACTCTGACGCGGTAGGTTTGGCAGCTCCTGATGAGGTCGGGTGCGGTAGCCATTGCTCGCCATGGACGCCGCTCCGTCGTGGAGGGAGAGCTCTCTATCGCGGATCATTGCTGACAGTTATCGTCTCTGCAGGCGTCCAAGGCAGACTCGTCCCCGAAGCTCAGCAAGAAGGAGAGGCGGAAGCGGAAAGAAGCCGAGCGCAAGTCCGCCGAGACCAAGGAGACGCCCGCCACCTCTCAGCCCAAGGCCGCCTCGGTCCAGAGCGACTCCGAGCTGCCCGACGTCGACGAAACATCGGTATTAAGCCTGACGCAGGACCAGCGCGAGGAGTATGCCGGGAAGCTCAAGCAGGCCGGAAACAAGGCTTATGGCGACAAGGCGTACAACAAGGCCATCGACCTCTACTCCAAGGCCATCCTGTGCAAGCCCGACCCCGTCTTCTACTCCAACCGAGCCGCCTGCCACAGCGCCATGAGCGAATGGGACAAGGTCGTCGAGGACACTACCGCCGCCATCAACATGGACCCAGAGTATGTCAAGGCCATCAACCGCCGCGCGACCGCCTACGAGCACCAGAAGAAATACTCCGAGGCTCTGATGGACTTTACTGCCTCGTGCATTATTGACAATTTCAAGAGCGACTCCACCGCCCAGGCCGTCGAGAGGCTGCTCAAGGTCTTTGCGGAGCACAGGGCCAAGGAGATGATGGCCTCGAGGCCCCCCAAGCTGCCCAGCCCCATCTTCGTCGGCAACTACCTCCACAGCTTCCGCCAGAAGCCTCGTCCCGCTGAGCTGGATGACTCGGTTGAGCTGGCCCTGGAGACCGGCAAGGGACAGCTGCAGCTGGGCCTCCAGGGCCTGGAGAAGAAGACTGCCGATGGCTACGAGGAGGGCCGGCTGGCGTTCGAGAAGGCGCTGGAGCTCGGCGACCTTGGCGAGCAGGAGGCCCTGGCCTACAACCTGAGGGGAACCATGCGGACGCTCCTCGGCAATCACGCCGAGGCGACCGAGGACTTTGACAAGAGTATCGAGCTCGACCCCAGCATGGTCCAGAGCTACATCAAACGCGCCAGCATCAGCCTGGAGCTTGGCGAGCCCGACAAGGCCGAGGCTGAGTTTGCCAGGGCCCTTGAGCAGAACAGTGACGATCCGGATGTCTACTACCACCGGGCGCAGGCCAACTTCATTAAGGGTGATCTGTCCGAGGCCCAGAAGGACTACCAAAAGTCCATCGACCTGGACAAGGATTTCATCTTCTCCCACATCCAGCTGGGCGTGACCCAGTACAAGATGGGCTCGATTGCGTCCTCCATGGCGACGTTCCGACGATGCATCAAGAACTTCCCCAAGGTCCCCGATGTCTACAACTACTACGGCGAGCTGTTGCTCGACCAGGGCAACTTTGCCGAGGCCGTCGAGAAGTTCGACACCGCCATGGAGATGGAGAAGCAGTCCAAGCCCATGTCCATGAACGTGATGCCCCTCATCAACAAGGCGCTGGCCCTGTTCCAGTGGAAGCAGGACTTCAAGGAGGCTGAGAAACTCTGCCAGAAGGCTCTGATTAGTGAGTCTCACCCCGGCCGAGAGTGAATGACGGCACGATGGCTAACATAATCCCCGCAGTTGATCCAGAGTGCGACATTGCCGTGGCCACCATGGCCCAGCTCCTCCTCCAGCAGAACAACGTGACCGAGGCGCTCAAGTACTTTGAGCGCGCGGCGGAGCTCGCCCGGACGGAGGGCGAGATTGTCAACGCCCTGTCCTACGCCGAGGCAACGAGGACACAAGTGCAGGTTACCGAGAAGTACCCCAAGCTGGCAGCCAAGCTGGCCGGCGGCGGCGGCCCCCCTGGATTCCGGATGGGTCCCCAATAAGCGGGTTCGCGTTCTTGTACAACCAAAAAAGTGAGCCGAGAGGACGTCGTTATCGGACATGTAAGTTTACGAGGTCGGGAAGAGCTGCCGCAGAAGGCACAGAGCAGGGCTGGCTGTTGGCTTATCCAGGACAGGCGGCCGCCCGTGTTTCACTTGGGAAGTGAGGTTCGTTGGTATTGGAGGGTGTCCTGGGAGGCTGTGTAGTGCATACAAAAACGAAGCAGTCTTGTACATGTATTATTTAATGGCACTTCCCTCCCTTATGTGGATCGTTGAGCACCACACGACGATCATTGTGAGGCTTGTCGTCGAGTCACGCTGGAGGTTGATGCAGCTGGCTGAGAAGTCGAGGCCCTTGTAAGACACCCCTTGAACTTGCAAGCTTGAGCAATTTCTACAGCCTCCTCTTCTGGAGATGCTCTGTCAACACGGCCGAATTCTGTATGCTTCTGACGTACATAAAGCTAGCCGGGACCATGAATACAATTGCACGGGTGTCGATTCTACGTTTTTGCTGCCTGGTTGGGGTGCGGCACCTCAGCTTCGTCCACGGGATACCTTCAAGCTGTCCCACGAAGATGAAGTCCTGTCCATGAGCAAGTCACCATCCTGATCGTTCCATATAAAGGAGCGTGAAATGCTGCTCACTTGAGCTCCTCGTCTCTCACCACCACCACCACCACCAAAGTCCATACGATGTTAACCAAAACGACACAAGTCTACGCCCACCACGGCATGCCGCTCGAGTGCGACATCTACGCCGCAGGAGACTACCCGAACGACACGGTACTTGTGTACTTTCATCCCGGCGGCCTCGTCGACTGGGGCCGTGATGTGATCCCGCCGTGGCTCGTCCAGGTACACCCACGATCCTTATCTGAGCTCCCAGCTGGCCGCTCACGCTGATTTGAATTTGCCGTCTAGGTCTGCCTGCAGCGCAAATGGCCGCTCGTAGGCTCGAGCTACCGTCTCCTGCCGCAGGCTGGCGCCAGGGGACTCCTCGAGGATGTCTCGGCGGCGTATGCGTTTGCGCAGAAGTGGGACGTGCCCGAGGGAAAGACGCGGCGTGTGATTACCGGCGGTGGAAGTGGAGGTTCGTCTCTGGGATGTAGATGCTACGATCTGCCGCTGACGTTGGAGGAATCACAGGGCTGTTCGCCGCGGCGCTCGTCGCGCACCACTGCCGGCCGACGCCGCTCGCCTCTTCTCCATCGAGGGCATCAACACCTTCCACCACCCCTTCTTCATCTCCTCCACGCTGCTCACGGCCGAGCCCATCCCGGACGCCGACATGGCCGCCATCATGGCCGGGCCCGTCGCCGTCGACGCGACCGCCCCCGGCGCTGTGACTGCGTTCCGCCTCGAGAAGCTCAGGGCAGACGGCTCCAGGAACCCAGACTACAGGACGCCGCCCATGCTCGCGCGGGATGGACGGGCGCCGAGACACCAGAGGGGCGAGCTGTACGAGTGCTACACGTACAAGAATGGCTGGCTCGATCTAGTCGGCGAGGTTGATCCGGGGTACGGATGAGCGGGGGGGAGTCGTGTGCCGCAAGGGAACGTGTCCCCAGGTGGCCGCCGACGGTCATCCTCCACGGCAACGCTGACGAGGACGTGCCGCTGGGTGTGGGCGAGCAGATGCGGGACTGTCTCGGCGGGGACAAGGTGTCGCTCTTCGTCGCTGATGGGCAGCCCCATCTGTACGAGCTGACCAAGTTCATCGACGACGAAGGGCCGGAGATGGGGGCCGTCAAGGACGCGGTGAAGCGTCTGGATGAGATTGTAGGTGCAACCGCCGGATGAATATATGAGTAATTTATTCATCATTCTGCGACCGTTCTATACCGTCAAGCCTGGTCTTTTTCCAAATCACTTCTTATCAGCCCGAAAACGATGTCATCCATGACCTCCCCGTTCTTCTCCGCCGCGAGCCGCCGCCTCCCCTCCTCGACAAAGCCGCACTTCCTCAAGACCCCGGCGCTCCGCGTGTTCCTGCTGAAGACCATGGCCTCGAGCCTGTTGAGCCCCGTCCACGTCGCAAAGACCCAGCGCGTGAACGCCCGCACAGCCTCGGTCATGTAGCCCCGGCCCCAGGCCGACGGCGTCAGCCAGTAGCCCAGCTCCCAGCTGCGGTAGAAGACGTCGTCGCCGGGCATGACGCCCACGGCGCCGACGTACAGCGGCGCGGCGGACGGGTTGCCCTCCGCGCCGGGCTTGATGAGGACGGCGCCGTGGAGGGGGTAGCGGCTCGAGACGGCGGCGGCGTGGCGCGCGAGGAAGGCCGTCGCGTCGGCGGGGGTGTAGGGCGAGGGGAAGCGGTCGCGGAGGTTGGCGGCTACGGAGGCGTGGTTTGCGGCCGCGGCGAGGGCGGCGGCGTCCGAGGCGATGTAGCGGCGGATGATGAGGCGCTCCGTCTCGAGGAGGAGGGCGCCTGGCTCCCCGCCGGGGGGGTTCAGCGCCCCGAGCGTTCTGTCTTTGGGCGATGCCATATTGAGACAATGGAAAGTCCGAGATGAGTTGGGTTCTGATTATTTCTCTCGACTGACAGGTGCTCTTTATATGTGAACAGTGAGGGCCGGTTGAGTCACGTCTATTACACTATGTGCAGAGTTGCATTAGACTCAAGCCCCAAGTGCTTACGCCTGCCTTTTTGCTGAATATGACAACAGTGAGGTAGTAGAACACGAGAGATTTCCTTTGAGGTCATGACTGTGCACTCCTATCCCTGATCTTCTCCGATATCGCCACCATCATGACCTGAACATGACCCAGTTTCTCACGAACATGACCAGTTTGCACCGCCCCCACATTGACTCAGTCCGAAACCGTCAGCCGTCAACTGGCATCGCATATGCAACTACTCTTCAAACCCATCGCGCTGATTGAAGGGGCTGCTCGGCTCGTCCTTCGGTTCCATCTTCGGAGGGTTGCGGCACATGGCATAGTACGTCTCGGTCTGCTGCTCCAGCCCCATCTTGCCTCTGTTGCGGAACACCATGAGCTCGACACTCCCCAGGGTGTCCAAGTCGGCCTCGCTCGCGGTGCGAATGTCCGGGCGCAGGCCGACGTCTGCGTCTGGGACCTGCCGCAGGTGGTTGCTCGCGCCGCGCGCCGCGTAGCCGCATTTCTCGGTGCGGAAGTGGCACAGCCGTCCCAGCCGGAGCATCCTGGACAGGACCGTGTCCCAGCGGCCGTCGGTGAGGGACACGCTCTCGAGGTCGATGTGGCACAGGGTTCGGGCGCTGTGCTTGAGGATGCTGACGAAGGCGGCGGCCGAGAGCTTGGTGCTCGCGAGGCGCAGGGTGTGCAGGCGGGAGAAGCGTCTGCCCTCAATGTAGTCGTCGAGGGGGACCTTGCCGGTTCTCGTGATGGAGAGGTGCTCGAGGTCCACGGCGGTCGTGCGTTCGAAGAGACGCAGCATGACGGGTGCGTAGGGGGACCAGCCGCCGAAGCCGTACATCTTGATGTCCAGGTAGCGGAGGCGCTCGGCGAGGTCGCCAATCGGAGTCACCACCTCGCTCCTCGTGCCGTCGCTGAGCCCATCGAGGTCCCTGCCCACGGGGAAGAAGACGCTCAGACGCGTCAGCCTGGGCAGCTTGACGTAGCGGAGGGCGTCGAAGACGGCGTCGGGGAAGGGCCCCACGGCGCGGTCGTAGGCGTCGCGCTCCCATTCGGCCGCCCTCGGATAGGCGGCGCACTTCGCGGGGCCGCGGATGACGAGGCTCTCGACGTTGGGCAGCTGCGACAGGAACACGGGCAGGAGAACGGCGAGGTCGCGGACGAAGCTGGCGAGGTCAGGGAACGGCCGGTCCGTGCCCGGGCCGAACCCGACCTTGACCTCGCGCACGAAGTCCCTGCCGGGGCCCTCGCAGATGGCCCTGGCCAGGGCGAGCATCTCGGCGTTGCTCGCCTGGGGCTCGTACACGATGGCGAGCTGCTCGAACAGGACGGGCGTGGCCACGGCCCAGAAGTCCCAGTTCACCAGGCGCAGCTTCGCCAGCTGCCGCTTCGCCGCGGCGGTGGGCCGAGCGACGTCTGGCCAGACGTCCTCGACGCCCCCGTCCGTCTCGCCGACGAAGGAGACGATCTGCACGAGCGGGTTAACCCCCGGTCCATGCAACTGGCTGGCGGGGAACAAGGGGGAACGCACGAGCTGGAGCAGCTCAGGGGCCGCCATGATGTTGACCATGCTGCGCGGTTCGTGGCGACGAAGAGTCGATGGGGCGGAGGAGGTTGATGAGCCGCTGCTGATGCTTGGTGTGAAGAGGCAGAACGGAACGCGTGCTCGGGGGGAAACATGTAGTCTGCGTTGACGGCTGGCGGTGGCCTGTTGCCGCAACAACTGCGAGTGAACGCGAGCTGGCAACTGGCACAACAAGCCCGGCACGTGGTGTGTCTCGACGCGTGCAGCCCGGCAACAGGAAACATGTTGTTTCCTGGAGCCATCTCTTGCATCTGGCCTGGTGTACGTCGTCGCTGTCTCTCGTCGTGATGCAGTGTATAAACCGGGGCCGCTTCCTAACGGCTAAGCAGACACTCAAGGATACAACAAGCCATACCCCTTGTTGTCAAGAAAACCGAGGATGTGTTTCTCCGAAATGCTTCTGAGTCGATTCTTTAACTATCGGGTTCATTTGGACTCGGTGTCTGCTGCTCTTCATGGCGCACTGTTTCTACCTGCTCAAGCCCCATCGGCCCGTGACGCAGCGGACAACTCAAACACGCAAACAAGAGTCGCTTAAACTGGAAAACGGATACTCATTCTTTGCAGGTAGCCCTTTACCTAGACCCAGTGTTTCGTTGCCTCCTGTGATAGTGCATGCAGTGTACCTGCTCAACCCCACCGCCCCTGAGGCGGAGCTCAAACATGCTGCAAACAAAACACCCGTGCGTGGAGACAGAATCCCTTTCTCAACAGTCTCTGTATATGGGCCTTGTGGACCGACCTCGCCCTCGTCAAATGCAGTATGGATATATGGTACAACTTCATCGCTCCCCGACGCCTATATCAGAGCGGCCAACCCAATATGTAGAAGCCCGCTCTTGAAATGCTCATTGTTAAATGCGCTCAAGCACATGGCCGCCCCACACGCACATCACTCGCCGTTCCCGCGCACGCTGCTCCCGCTGCCCACCCCGATGCTCTCCTCGTACTCTGTCCAGCGCAGCGCCTCCTCCACGTCCATGACGAAGTGCGACTCGCCGCCGCACAGGGCGACGATGCCGCTGCGCTCCATGAGGCGCCAGACGGGGTGGCTGCGCCGGCTCGGCCCGCGGGAGAAGAAGACGCGCACGCCGCGCTCCCGGTAGCTGCGCACAATCTCCTCGAGCACCTGCGTGCCGGACCCGTCCATCGACGTCACCCCGTGTATGTCGAAGATGACGTTGCGGTTCGACTCGTGGCTGCGTATGCGCGGCAGCGCCGGGTGCGCCGCCGACGTGCCGTACAGCTCCAGCCGCCGCAGCCGCGCTTTGAGCTCGCCCGTGTTGGCAAACGTCAGCGGCTCGGGGATCTTGACGATGAGGCACCCCTCGATGAACTCGAGGCTCGTGCTGTCCGCCTCGGCGTTCTCGAACCGGTTCGTGCCCGGGATGCGGCCCAGGATCTGGATCCGCGGCCGCGTGCTGTGCTTGATGACGAGCAGGACCGAGATGCCCACGCCGAGGGCCATGCCCAGGGTGAGCGAGTAGAAGATGGTGGAGAGGAATATGATGGCCATGAGGGAGAGCTCCTTCCAGCCGTGGATGCGCACGAAGAACATGATGTCGTGGGGCGCCTCTTCTATCAGCGACCAAGCCACGACGGAGATCATCGACGACAGCACGGGTTTCTGGACGACGCTTAGCATGGTGTCTGGTGTGGAGTCTTCAGTTCGGCCACTCACCGGCAGGTAGTAAAACTCGGGCAGCAGAAACATGATGGACAGCAGCGAGATCAAGCTCAGGAAGATGGAGCTCATCGGGCTCCTCCCGCCCGTCGTCTTGTTCACCTTGCTCCTCCCGTAGCCGCCAAAAGCCGGCAGGCTCATGAAGCTCGCGCCCACCAGGTTCGCGACGCCCAGCGCGAGCATCTCGCGGTTGGCGCTCAGCTCGATGCCCTGGATGGTGTCGCTGCCGCCGAGGCTCTTGGCCGCGACCGACGACTCGAAGAAGCCGAGCAGCGCGATGAGGAACGACGTCGACATGGCGGCGCGGATGTGGCGCATGTGCGCGAGCTGAAAGGGCCAGCGGAAGGCGAAGAGGTTGCCGGTGGCCGACTTGACGGCCCCGAGGACGTCGACGCCTTGCTCGTCCCACCGGAAGTGCGCGCAGAGGATGGCGGAGGCAACGACGATGAGGAAGCGGTCGGGGATGAAGACGACGGAGGGGAACCGTTTCTCAAGGCGCTTCTTGAGCTCACTGCAACGAGGTCAGCATGGTCAGAAAGCTCGGAAGCGAGCCGGGCTCCGTACCGGCAGATCATGATGACGAGGAAGCTGATTCCGGCAACGGCAGCCGTCAAATGGTGGGCCTCCCTGGCGTTTTCGACGATGAAGCGAATCTTGTCGACGCTGCTGCCGTGGCTCACGCCCAGCTCAGCCGCAAGATCGCCGAGGCCCAGCTCGGGAATCAGCTGGTCCACGGCGATGACGAAGCCGATGGCACTGATGAAGCCTCGCAGGAACGGCCTGCTGAGGACGCTGTCCAAGAAGCCGAGCCTCGCCAGGCCCGCAATGAGCACCATGGCGCCCGCCATGCCAGCCACCACGCCGCAGATCTGGGCGTGGAGGAGGTCGTTGTCCTCCGAATCGTCACCCGTGTCCACGCTCTGCTGGATGACGCTGCCGACGAGGAGCGACCCCGCCGCCTCCGGGCCGACGACCATCTGCGGGCAGGACCCCAGGATGGCGTAGACGAGGGGGTTGAAGACGAACGAGTAGAGCCCGTGGATGGGGGGCACGTGGGCGAGGTTGGAGGCGAGCGAGAGCGCCATGGGGAGGTAGAACGAGGCCACGGTGAGGGCGGCGACGAGGTCGCCCTTGATAAAGGACGGCTTGTACTGCCCTATCCAGTTGAAGAAGGGGACGTAGTAGGCCAGGTACCTGCCGGGCTGTCAGCACGTCCACCGCTCGGAATCCAGCCGTGCGCGTCCCCGACGAAAGGCTCACATCAAGGGGGTGAAGCGGAAGCCAGCACGCTGCGCCAGCTCGCTGCTCTGGTCCATCTTCTTGGTCCGGATGCGCCTCTTGAGCCAGCGCTTCCAGTCGTCGGTGCCCACGACGCTGGCCATGGCATTGTCCAACGCGCCGGACGGCGGCTCCAAATCCGCCGCCTCGCCGCCTCCCAGGCCGTCGAGAGACGGGCCCAGACCGTCGGCTGGGCTCGACGGGCGCGGGCTGAAGGTGCCGTGGATGCATATGCCGGGGTGCGCTGGGTGGACGCTGCCCCGCTGCTGCTGCGCCTGCTGCTCGTCACCCTGCAGCAGCGGCGTCGACTCGCCGACGATGCCGCCGCCGCCGCCGCCGCCGGAGCCCGCCCGGTTGCGCGGAGACGTCGGGGACGCGGCGGCGTCGCGGGGAGGCGGACGGTTCGGGGGCGTGTGGCTCTGGCGCAGCGTGCTGGGCTGCGCGGGCCGGTGCCCGTTCGAGGCCGAGTTCTCGCGGCTGTGCGCGGGCTGTCCCGTCATTGTGCCGGCGTCGTCGTCGCGAGGGTTGTCGCGGCTGCATGCATCGGAGGACGGGCGCGGTTTCGGTGTGTGTTTGTTCGGGGGACGAGGGATGGGGGTTCTGTTCGGCCCGCGGCACCGGAGCTAGCGCGATTGGGGAACTGGAACCTGAAGCAGGGAGATCAGCGACAACAGACTGTCGGGCGCTGGTCTACTCATACGTAGGGGAATTGTGCCAGGCAACGTATTGTATGCTGGACCAGCAATGGAGGTCACATTGCACGTTCTCGAGACCCCGGGTTGCAGGGACAGCAGTCGACGTTTCACGGCAGCTGCAGAGCGGCAACCCGCGGCCCGGACCCTGCCAGTGGGTTATCCTTGGCTCGTACGGTGCAGCGCTGGCACGTGGAATCGCCGGCTCGGCGAACCTGAGGCGCCTCCTGGCGAGTCGGTGACGATGTTTGTCCGCGTGGGGCGCGAGCTGCCGGTTTGTTGGATATCCAGTATAGGCCGTGTGTGATTGGCGAGGCCGGCAGAAGGTGTCGCAACGATACCCTGTATGTGCGGCAAAATTATGTGCCAGGAAACGCACCCAGGAAACGCAATCATCGTCACAACCTCGCGAGTATCTTCAGACGATGATTGACGTGACGCACCCACCACCCTTGCTCGTGTCGAGGCGAAACGGCTGCAAGCGACGTGCAGCAAACTCCGAGGCTCAGATGACCGCCCAGCGCTCTGGCTCGGCACGGACCGTCGCCGTCATTTTCGGGTCCGCTGACCACTGTGACACGAGCCCTCGCAGCAAATATCAGGCTGCAGAGCCGACGACTTGGCCATACCTGATGCCCTCGTATTGCGACATCCCGTGGACAGCCAGTACTTCGCCAGAGGGCTGCACTATGCAGTTCACATTCATGTATACCGACTACAGACATCACTGCTCCGAGACAAGCAGCCCCGCCATGCCCTGCCCCGTCCCTATGCACATGCTGACCAGCAGCGTCTTCTTCTTGGTGCGCCTCAGCTCGCTCAGCCCCGTGACAATCTGCCGCGCGCCCGTCGCGCCCAGCGGGTGGCCCAGCGCGATGGCGCCGCCGCGCGGGTTCATCTTGGCCCAGTCCAGACCGAGCTTGTTGCGGCAGTAGACGGCCATGGACGCGAACGCCTCGTTGACCTCGACCACGTCCACGTCCGCCAGCGACACGTTGTACTTGGCCAGCAGCTTGGGGATGGCGATGCTGGGGCCGATGCCCATGATGCGCGGCGCCAGGCCGGCGACGGTGGAGCCGACGTACTTGGCGAGGATGGGCTGGCCGAGCTTGATGGCCGTGGACCGCTTCATGAGCAGCACGGCGGCCGCTGGGGTGCTCTGTTAGTCTGGGTAGCCAACGCTGGCCCGGGTCCGTGTGCTCACCTCCGTCCGTGACTTGGCTGGCGTTTCCGCCCGTCGTCGTAGGACCCCACTGCGGGAACGCGGCGCGGATCTTGCCCAGCCCCTCGGCCGTCGTCCCGGGCCGGATGCCCTCGTCCTTGGTCACCGTCACCTCCTTCCACTCGCCGTCGGGGCCCTTGATCCTGGTCGTGATGGGGACGATCTCGTCGTTGAAGAAGCCCGCCTTCTGCGCCCTCTCGGCCCTCTGGAAGCTCTCGGCGGCGTACTTGTCCATCTCATCCCTGGTGATGTTGAAGTCGCGGCTGACGTTCTCGCTCGTCCAGCCCATGGGCTGCATGCAGTCGGGCGCCTCCTGGCTCTGGGCCAGGACCGCCTCGTCAAAGGGCTTCTCCAGGCGGTCTCCGCCCTCGGACATGCTCTCGGCGCCGCAGGCGATGCCGACCTCGATGGAGTTGTTGGAGATGGCATGCGCGATGTCGGCCGTGGCCTTGAGGCCGGAGGAGCAGAACCGGTTGACGGAGTAGGCGCCGGCGGTGTTGGGGAAGCCGGCGGCGAGGGCGGCGGCGCGGAGCTTGTACGCGGCCTTGCCGTCCGAGACCTGTAGATGGCAGACGTCAGCAATCACCGGCCGTGTGTCGAGCATCGAGGGAGGGCACGTACGTTGCCGAGGGCAATGTCCTCGACGAGGGCAGGGTCGAGGTTGCTGCGCTTGTTGACCTCCTTGAGGATGGCGTAGACCAGGTACTCGAGGCTGGTGTCCTTGAAGCCGCCCTTCTTGGCCTTGGTCAGGGGCGTACGGATGGCAAGCGTGATGACGACGTCGTCGGCATTCTTGGACTGGCTGCAGCGGCGTCAGTGACGATGCGATACCCGCGGCCAAGCCGGCCGGGAGCTGCGACGTACATCTGGTTCAGCGCCGACCCGGGGGCCAGGTGCTTGATGATGGAGCCGATGCGCTCGACGGCCATGGTGACGGATTGATCGGGGGTTCTGCGGGATGAATGCTGGCGTTGAGAGCAGAGCAGTTCGGGCCTTGGAAGAGGAGGACGTCACGGCAGCCTGCTGAGGGCAGCGACCAACGTTTATGGCCCATGGGGTTCGAGGACGGACCACGGCATTGGGGTGGCGGGTGTGGGGTTGAGCCGAGGCAAACGGAGACGTTGCTGCTTACTAATAAAACCGTGCCGAGCTTCACGATCAATTGCGATGGTCCGGGAGGGGCGCCGGGAAGCCTGCTTGGCCTGTACGCCATTGACTACCTGGGGAGGAAGATCGCTGATTTGAAGCCGTTGACAGCTCGTCGCCCAGAAGCATGATGTGCCGACTCGGGTTGCCATCACAGGGGTTGGATGCCGACGCCCAGAACGCGACATCCGTTTCCATATCCGGCTTCAGGCATCGAGTACATCCAAACAGGATGCATTCGCGAGACTTGGAAACTTATGTCTCGAAAATGCTCCTTGGGGCCCGCGGTCGCCAACTCATGAGCAGGGTGTCTTCGCGGACTTGAGCATTCCGTCCCAATTGATACGGCATCCGGTTCCTGACCTCGCCCATCTCCTTGTCTCTGCTGGCAGAGCCCTCTCCTCGCGATGGCAGTGCCAATGGGCATGATCTGTCCAAGCCAGCAATGGCTGCGATCGCGTCCTTATAGCCCATTTCGACGACGGGTGAGCAAGATCTGAGAAGCCAGCAATCATCCCGTCCGAGGTGCCACCAGCGGGGTCACAGTGCTGACGGGGCGCTATCTCGGCTCCTCCGGCTGCGAACCAGTTCGGCGCCGTTCCACCAGAATATTGGCTTACATGGAGAAAGCTGAAGTGGCCTTCATGCACGACCGGGCGCATCAATTCCACCCATTCAAAGGCCTGATCGAGTCACCACCTACTCGTACTTCCTGTTGCCGTCCCGTGCATTGTCTCGCCTGACATATCGTCGTGGTCTTGCGCCCCCTGTCTTCGTAATATGGACGCCGCCAGCACCGGACCGAGAGCGTCCTAACGGTGTCGACGGTTTGAACCTGACGACTAATATGGGGCCACCCGGCAAACGTTCAATAGAGCGGGCGCCGTTAGCCATATCGGGCTGAGCCTCGTATAATACCCCTGACAGCTTTTTCTCGGCTCGTTTCCTCTGCCCAACGGGGTCCCAGCGGCCAACCACCGTCCCTGGCGGCACGCGGCGGTTCGACGCTTGGCCCCTTCAGCTCAGTCATTGCCAAATCTCTTGCCGCGTCGTCGCCGCCGTCGTCGTTTCTCCTCGTTGTTTCTCCTCGTATCGTCAATTTTTGCGCCTTCTCTTCTTCCGTTCGCTTGTCCCGGGTTGCCTTTCTGTTTGTTGCCGTCTGTTGCGCCGACGAACGCAGAGGCCCCCGCCAGTTACGACCTCCGCGACGGCGAGAGATCGCGACCAACTGCTGCGCCTTTGATGCGACCGTGAGGCATTCGAGCGTCAAATTGCAAAGGCCGACGCCTGCGTTGACAGTTCTTTCGTACACTCACTTAGACGACCCTTCGAGCGCAATCGTCTCCCAGTCCTTCGCCCGCCGTCGACCTGGTCGTTTATCCGTCGCTCGCTCTTTCTCCGGCATTTCGCCCCAGACTCTCGTAGCCCAGATCCGATATGGGTAAGATGAGGTTTCTCGTCGGGCTGTTGGCCGTCGCAGAGTTCGGCTCAGCCGCCTCGTCCAAGCGTGGCCTTTGCTTTACGCCCAACGAAGATCACCCCCAGGACAACCAGATCTGGGTCAAGTCGGGGAGCGACCTGAAGTGGTATTACAACTACCAGGCAATCCCGTCACCGGCATACGCCTCAATCTCTCAGGACGCCTTGGAGTACATCCCTATGATGTGGGGCATCGGCTCCAACCCCAAAGACACCACGTTCTACGATCAAGTCAAGAAACTTGTCGACGACGGCACAAAGATCAAGCATGTCCTGGGGTTCAACGAACCCGACGGTCCCGCCTCCCAGGGCGGTAGTAACATCCAGCCCAAGGACGCGGCGCAGGCGTGGGTGGCCAACTTTGAGCCGCTCGGCAAGATGGGCATCAAGCTGGGGCTGCCAGCCTGCACGGGCGGCTGGGGCGGTCTGCCTTGGCTGAAGCAGTTCTTGGGAAACTGCTCCGAGCTGGTGAGCACGGGTGGCCAGAAGAAGAACTGCACCTGGGACTTTCTCCCTGTGCACTGGTACGACAACTTTGCGGGTCTCGCCTCTCACATCGGCGAGCGAAAGGCTACGTAAGTCGCTCTTCCCAACTGCCTTTGCACGTCGTTGCTGACTTGGATTCCGCAGATGGCCGGACGCAGAGATCTGGGTTACCGAGTACGCCTATGCGCACCAGGACCTTGCCCCGACGCAGGAATTCTACAACCAGTCGATCGACTACTTTGAGAAGCTCGACTACATCGGCCGCTACTCCTACTTTGGCGCCTTTCGGGCAAACAAGGCCAACGTTGGGCCCAACGCCGCATTCCTCAGCAACGGCGGCCAGTTAACCGACATTGGGTCCTGGTACCTGGGGTTCAGCGCCACTGGCGTGAAGCCTCAGAGCGGCAAGGGCGCGATGACGGTGCCGAGTGTGGTGCTGGCGGGAGCTTCTGTTGCTGCGGGACTCGTCATCAACCTGTTTTAGGCGGACAATGTTGATGTGAGGCAAAAGACGCAATGCCGGCACTGCTGGATTGGGTACATGGATGGAGTTTCAGGTTGGCGGGCACATTTGTTGCCATACCGGGCACGGTCATATGAGTGATGGACATATTGGGATGTTACTGCATCAAGCGTACATGCATTCGAAACATAGGGTTAATTCGGAAACCAAAGTCATGTAATCTCACTATGATGAAAGGTTCTACAGGGTCCACAAGTAGCGGCGGGATACGGTCTGTGATAGGAGGCCAATGCTTGAATAGATCCATGCGAGCTGCGGCCGTCATGGTATCCTTCAGCACAATGCCGCTTCGATCATTGGATCGAGGCAGCAACGAGGCTGAACATCAGGCGCGCAAGCTAAAAAATGACAACTCAAGTTGGTACTTGGCAGTCGGTCACATAGGCATTCCAGCTGCCTATTGCGTGCCGTGCCCAATCGGCGACAACCACCTCCAAGATGAACTCAACTGGCCGAGCACAGCAGCGCAGAAACCACCCCGTGGGATTACCGCTCGCCAAGCCCACGTGGGCTCTGGCAGACCCTCAGCCCCATGGGGAGCACGCGCGAATCCTCGGCCTCCAGCATGAATACCGCCCCGAATGGCAACCTCGTCCGCGTCCGACGGCGTTGTCGGCGCACCCGGACACCCCCGAGGAGGCGCAAGAGGAAGCGCCGGTGTGGAGCGAACGCGGGGCCACGTGACTCGGCGCGGGCGGCGCCAAGACACGGGCTGGGCGACGGAGGAAGATTGGCCCACGCTGCAAATGGAAGGCGTCGAGAAGCCTCGACGCCAAGACGCGGCGCCCCCTCTGTTCCCGAATAGCTGAAGTCCGCTCGCAGTAGTCTCAGGCTCGACGCATGGCCTACTGGAATCCGTATATTCGTGCAGCACCACGACGAGACTGGCGGGCGGCGGGCAGCGCTGCGATCTGCCGACCCCGGCGCTCCGCTCCCTACCGGGATCAGCTGCGGGGCGCGGCCAATCGATAACTCGCGCGCGGGCCATTGGGCAAGGATGAGATAAGCTTAGGTGCTATAACACTTACCTGGGGGGCGGGTCGCGCTGAGGTTTCTGGGCGAACGTGCACCGCATCCAAGGCACGGTTGGCAAGTCGCATACGGACGGCGGCGTCTTGGCAGCTGCTTCTCTGGTTGCAAGTCATGGCCGCGCGTCGCCAAGCGCGCGTTGCTCTTGGCGCTGGGACGAGTTTGTCCGCGGCGACGGCCTCGGTGTCGAGGAAGCGGGAGCGTGCTGTCGTCGCGTGCGGACATGCGGTCGACGTTGCGGACGGCTGCGAGCTGCAATGGCGCTGCCGGCGAGGGCGCCGCGCTGGCTGGACGCGGGGAACTGGGAACCCTCCAGCAGTGGGAGGCGGATGTCTTGGACGGGTGAAGTTTATTTCGTCTTGGCGGCGTGCTCGTCTGTCGCCACCTCGCCGTCTGCGTGCCTGTCAGTCTCAGATCCCTGCAGGCCCTCCATCCCGGTGAAACCGCCCGCGGCGTGTCGCTCTGAACGCAACGCTCCTGCAGCGCAATTGCGCGATGGCCTGCCAAGCCCGCCAATCAGCCGGACCGCCTCTGCCCATTGGGGTTCTGTTCGACTTGACGTCACGCCACCAACGCCCAGGTGGCTTGCGGCGGCGCCGTGGGGAAGGACGGACGCGGGGCGGCGATCTGACTCGCCGGACGGGGGCGCGCCAAGACCTCCCAAGAGCCTCCGGGCCCCACGTCGAGGCGCTGGGCAACGATGGATTCTGGGTTCTTGGGGGGGGGAGCGTTGGCATGGAATCGGGATCTGATGGCCATCATGCGGCGGCGGCGGCGACGGAGTACTTATACGGAGCTTGTCCCCGCATCCGGCAGTCTGGGCTCGAACCTTCACCCCAACGAGCTCTAGGCCAGGCACAAGAGGTCATACCTTTATACTACACGGTGCCCGAGGAGGTCCAATCCATCAATCGTTTACCCATCCGACCTGGGCCGAGGGCTGACTGGACTTTCCTCCGTCCGTCCCCGACATCACCACCACAGGGTGCGATATCACATCGTCGACCCGCCCCGGCAGAGCCTCGTCTTGGCCATCACACGCCCCCGCCGTCGTCTATGAATCCACTCCAGACCTTCACCAACCTGTGCCCCCCGTCCGAGCAGCGCAGCTGCCAACCGACCGTCCTCCAGCCGCCCTGCGATGGCTGAGTTCCCCAACCACCCGTTCCTGCTGTCCGTCGAGGAGACGGCGCAGGCGCTCGCCACCGATGTCGACCGGGGCCTGACCTCGGCTCAGGTGGCCGAGCTGCAGCAAAAGTACCCCAAGAATGAGCTGAATGTGGGGGAGGGTATCCCCTGGTACAAGCTCCTGACCAAGCAGATCCTCAATGCCATGATCATCGTGAGTCCAGCCGAGCCCCGCGGCCCCTGTCGCGCCGTCTCTGCCGCCGACCAGTGGACTAACACCGATCGCGCAGGTCCTGGCGTTCGCCATGGCGCTCAGCTTCGGCATCAAGGACTACATTGAAGGCGGCGTGCTCGCCTTTGTCATCGCGCTCAACGTCACCATCGGTTTCTGGCAAGAGTACCGCGCTGAGAAGCGCATGGACGCGCTGCGGCTGCTGTCCTCGCCCAGTGCCATGGTGTTGCGCGACGGCAAGACGCAGGTCATCTCCAAGTGAGTGCTCGTCGAGGTGACCCTGGATCCGAGAGAGCCGTAGCTGACTGCTTGCAGCCCCGAGGTCGTTCCCGGAGACATCGTGCTGCTCAAGATGGGTGACACCGTCCCGGCAGACCTCCGCGTCTTCGAGGCCATGAACCTCGCCTGCGAGGAGGGCCAGCTCACGGGCGAGTCCATCCCGGTCGAGAAAATCACCGAAAACACCATCCTGGTCCCCGGCACGGAGAAGTATGCCACCTCTGCGGCGGAGATTGGCATCGGTGACCGCGTCAACATGGCCTACGCCACGACCGTCGTCCGAAAGGGCAGAGGTCGCGGCATCGTGACGGCCACCGGCATGGTCACAGAGGTCGGCAAGATCGCCGCCTCGACGGGCAAGAAGCAGCGCAAGGCTGGCCGGTCGATGAACTGGCGCAAGTACGGCAAGCGACAGCCCGTCGTGGGCCTCGCCAAGCGCACCTACGACGTCCTGGGCAAGTTCCTGGGCCTGACCGAGGGCACGCCTCTGCAGCGGAAGCTGTCTGCGCTGGCGTACGTCCTCTTTGGCTGCGCCATCATCCTCGCCATGGTGGTCTTTGGCGTCAACCACTTCAACCTGCGGAACGAGGTCATCATCTACGCCACCTCGCTCGGTATCGCCATCATCCCCGAGTCTCTCGTCGCGTGAGTCGCCCCCCCCCC
>JALHCA010000531.1:0-14361 GCA_024340505.1 Tolypocladium nubicola
CCTGAGGAGACATGCAACAATGTACTGAACGGTAAATAGCGTAGCGCAGTGGCCCTCTAGGGGACTCCCTCCGGGCGTAATAAATAGCATCAGCATGGAGGTCAGGAGGTCAGACAAACAGGTGAGGCCCCAACATTCTGATAATCGCGTCCAACAAATTGCACATGCGGGCCCGTCCTTGTCTCAATAGCGACATTTCTTGCATATGTTATTTATTTATTCCGTGCAGACGCTTAAAAACCGGTTCCCGAGGGTTCCGCAACATAGACTGTCATTTGGGTTCTGTCATGAAAGCAACGCATCCGGCCATCAACCAGTCAACAGCACTGTATCCGCATTCGCCATGGTCGGAACCTCCCTCTGGGACTACATATTCATCCGGACATGCATATTTGCCTTGCACCTTGTCGCACCCCTCAGCATCGCCTACTCGCTAGTCCGTTCTGCGATCCATCTTCCATTCCGCGCGCCCCTAGTCCTGGAGGCGTGGCTCGCTCTCGAGACCATTTTCTATGTCGCCAGTT
The DNA here is from genome assembly GCA_024340505.1 of Tolypocladium nubicola. NCBI lineage: Eukaryota > Fungi > Ascomycota > Sordariomycetes > Hypocreales > Ophiocordycipitaceae > Tolypocladium > Tolypocladium nubicola. The sequence continues at coordinate 525 of JALHCA010000531.1, forward strand.
ACCTCCCACGCAAAGCCTACCTCCAGAGAGCCGCGAAGCACCCCAAGGTGCCTTGCCGAGATGAACGCCGGAAGCTATTCTGGCGATGCCATAGCAACATTCCAGACCTGGACGGGTACCTGACGAAATGGTTCCGTGACGCCCCTGCGACGGAGATCAAGCGGGAGAACGTCAAAGACTTTTTGCGCTGGGCTTTCCTGAACACGGGAGAAGCAGACCCAGCCTACGACGACGAGCTCGAGGAGTATGCCGCAGGCATGGAGAAGATATTCGCGCGAAAGTTTGAGCCCGGACGCGGCAGCGCGAGGTGCCTCAGATTGACGTTGGACAAGGTTGAGATGCTACACCGGAGCTTGACGTGGTACCTGGTGAGTTCTTCGCGACACCGTGCCTTCTCTCATTCATTGTGGGGGCTGACCCTGTTCCTCTGCAGTGCGTGTTCGTTGTCGATACGTTGACGACCATCTACATGCGATACCACGCCTTCAACTTCCACCGCTCGTCGGTCCTCAAGTTTCTCGCAGTCTTCCCCCTACGGCCCTTGACTCTCTTCGCGGGCTATTGCTCCCCTGCAAAAACCCTCACCTACTGGCACCGACGGCACACCTCTAAGACGAGGCTCCCCATCTTATTCATCCACGGCATTGGCATCGGACTCTACCCGTATATCAACTTCCTAGCCGATCTCAATGCTGCAGATGATGAGGATTCGTCAGATGGACAGGTGGGAATTATTGCCATCGAGATCATGTCCATCAGCTCTAGGATAACGGCCGAGGCAATGTCGAAGGATGAGATGTGTGAGGAGGTTCGCTGCGCGTTAAAGGAACACGGGTGGGAAAAGTTTGTGCTGGTAACTCATTCGTGGGTGCCCCTTCCGTTCTATCTATTATGGGAATTCATGCTGATATTGAACGTGTCCAGCTATGGAAGCGTGGTTGCTGCGCATCTGCTCCGCGATCCACAGATCGCACAAAGGATTGGCCCGATTCTGTTCGTCGATCCGGTGTCTTTTCTATTACACCTTCCCGATGTGGCCTACAACTTTGTAAGGTCTTCCTCAACTCCCCGCTAACAACCGCAGCTAACTTCTGAACACCACAGATCTGCCGAAAGCCACGGCACTCCAACGAATACCTACTCTGGTACTTTGGCTCCCAGGATATGGGAGTCTCCCACACGCTATTTCGGCGCTTCTTCTGGGCTGAGAATGTCTTGTGGAAAGAGGACGTTGAAGGCCACAACGTCGCCGTGGTCCTTGCTGGTAGAGACGTGATAGTTAACACGCAAGGCATTGGGGCGTATCTTACGGGCTCGGATGATTGGAGTTTGGAGACTCAAGACTGGGAGAACGGGGTGTGGAAAGGGGATGGATTAGATGTGATGTGGTTTCAAGATTTAGACCATGGGCAAGTATTCGATGCCAAGAGAACGAGAAAGAGGTTGGTTGAAGTGGTTAGGAGGTTCTCTATTGAGGAATAGCCATAGAATTTGTATCGGCGTCCATAGTCAACGGTTCATGAGAAGGAACTAGCAAGGGGGTTTCGAAAGTCCAAGAGCATGGCCCTTTAGCAAATATTTCCCGCAGAGTCCGGCCTTTTGGTCTTGTTCGATAGCGGCGACTTCATGACTGTAGTTCAAAATGCCCCGTGCGAGATATCGCAAGGGTAGGTCTAGTAGAGAGGGTTGAAGGGCTTAGTCACGAAGCATCTCTGTTGCTGATCTAACTGAGAGCGTACAAGTTAAAAACCACGGCGGTCAATGCCTCCAAAACCTTCAAGACATGTATTGAGCCGTCGTTGTGGGGGCTTGTTGGAGACGGGTTCTGTATACAGACCTGGCTTGGGAGAGAGTCGCCTACTTGCCGTCCGCGTATATCTCGACGGCGTGATGTGAGTTCATAGCCGGCGTCGGATGAAAGGTTCCACCTCGCAGCGGTAGGGAATTCCGGCTGAATGGATGATAGGAGGTTTGCAGGTCTCTGGCATCGAAATATCACCACTTGGACGCCATGTTTTGCTCCTTTCGGGGATAGATGGCGAAGAAGCACGCGAAACCTTTGCATCCGTGCCAACGCGCAGGGGGCAAATATTCCTTTTGAATACATGATATTGTGCCAGCGAGCAGATATCCGTTTGGTCCTGAGTTGCCTTGTTTGTGATCACCAAACCCACGGCTCCAACTTTGCGCTTTACTATCTGGTCTTGGTCCGTCTGCCACCCCTCTTCCTCACCTCGACAGCCTGGCCTCTCCTGCTCCAAAACCAAGCCCGTGATCAAACCAATATACCGTGAGTCCTCCGGCCTCCTTCAACGCCCGATTGCCCGGAGATCCCGGATAACCACCCAGGTTGGATTCTACATAAATTGTACTTGATGGATCTGCTTGTGCTTGCCGCGCGTCTCCTAAGTACAAGAACTCAAATTCCCTACCACTGCTAAAGTGATTGGAGGCAGTGATAGTCTGTGCTTACGTGCGATGATTGCTGCAGGTTCCAGGAGACCCGAGGAATCTCCCTCTTGCCGAGTCTTGGCCACCTGCATGCATGCTGACGACCTGTTCCGCCCCGAGGTGAGTATCATCGAACTCGGGATAGTGATTCTTCAGTGCGGAAGTTATCCGTAGCTCTCACCAACTACGTAGCCTGGGGCGAGTAGTTGCCGCATGGGTTTCTTCACCGCCTGGTCTTGATGCAATGGTGCATTGTGATGGTCGTCGTCGTCTTACATGCAGATACATATTGCGACGTGGCTGCGGCGTGACCGTATTGGAGTACCCCTTTTGAAACATTTGACATACTCGCTATATCTCAATCTGACAATCGCTGGAGAATGGTAATTACTGCTGACGCTAGGCATCAGCCAAGGATTGGGCGGTCATACGATACAGTCAAAGAACGCATCCAACGGCTCAGGTTCTTAGTAGTTGCTGCCTGAGTGAGCACACTGTGCGTCTGTGCCAAGACTGCAACGATGAACGGGAATATGCCAGTACTCGTGACTAACAACATGTCTGACTTGTGATATATTGCTAGTTTTAGCACTTCATATTCTTGAGCTGTCTGTCAGCATTGACTCCGCATCAGCACTCGACAGGGCATACTTGGCTTCTAATCTCGTCTATATAAGAGAGCTCATATCCCGCCTCAAGGTTTTGGAGCCTAGACCAGATACTATCCATCACATTCTTGCCTCAGCTGCCTACTCAACCTGCTCCGCTACGTCAAATATCCAAACCGTTCAACATGAAGTTCACTTCTCTCTTTGGACTAGCCCTGATCGCCTTCCAGGGAGCGGCGGCTAACTCAGTGATCCCGGATTCGGCTATGGCCGATTCAGTTGAAGCTGGTAGTGAGCATGCCAACGTTGAAAGGGATGCCATGATACGATACGGAGGGGTGAGTCTCCAAGTTTAGCTGGAACCCCGAGACTAAAGAGTTGACCGTTTGCCCCAACGCCTAGAAATGCTCCAAAAGGACCAATGCGTGCAGATACAAATCGCAAAACGGCAGAACCGCTTTCTGCAAGTGCCACGGCCGCCCTGTAAGTCACCCATTTATTCTTACACAGTGCCGGTTGAACTTCCCTTATCTGACTCATTCTGAAGTGTTCTGTTGAGGGCGCGGCATGCTTCTTCGACAGCGTGAACCGCGAGTGCTGGTGTGTGTAGAGGCTGCCTGAAGATGAGATTGGCCCCAGCAATATTTGTTGCCCGCAGTAATCTCCTGGTGGCACTGAATGCCTTGCAGAAACAAATGGAGAGTTTGCGATGATCTAGTTCTGCATGATCACTAGCCGCAACGGCCCAATATGAAGAAACCAAGTCTCTCGTTCAATCAATATGAAACAAGTAGTTGTCAATGTGAATTTCAACTCAATTGAAGCCTGGTCTTGAGCTCAGAAGTAAACTTGTGCAGATAAGGATAAGGCAGGGCGCTGGAGTCTTGCAATTTGGGTTCAACCCGAAATGACTCTTATATCTGAACGGGAATGATAACGCATGCGGTTTTTAGTAGTACCAAGTTTCTATCAAGGCAAAGAATGATACAAATTCACACCTCCTTTGCACCCAATTCGAAATCCGAGCTCTCTTCCCAGTCATAATTCTCCGGATGAAGGTACCGGTCTTGATTCTTGGCCAAGTTGGGTGTGGCCTCAAGCTCCTTTCGAACCAGCGACTCCCTCCAGTCGACGGCACTCAGCATTAGTTTGATAGCTTCCGAGGCAAGCTCGGCCAGGCTCGTCTCCTCAGCTTGTGTTGCTTCATCGGCAATCTCTTGCAGTCGTTTCAGCCAATACAACCATCTCCACGGGCTGAATCCTGCGGACGATTGGGGCTTTTGACCCAGCTCTGACTTGGTGAAAGTGGCGCCGCCTTGCCCAAAAGCATCGGGACAGTCATTCCATGAGACGTCCGAGAGCTGGATAAGCTTGAGGCCGGCTTCGCGTATCCAGGCGCATGCTGCCGGGAGCAAAGCAGCAATGGAAAGGTCCTGGGTAGTTCTATCGAGACTATTCGTAGCGTTACCCTGCTCGTCGAGGCTGCCGAGAGGCCGGTCAGTCTCAAAAGTATCCCGGAGGAGCATCAGGGCAATTCGGCAAAGCCTATCGTTATCAAGGCCGGTCGAGGCGAGCTTGGCGAAAAAGGATGACAAGTTGAGGCGTTTAGTAGCCCCCATGGTAGCGAGATCGTTCACCCAAAAGTCCATCATGTCCGTAACGAAGAAGGGAAGGTCATCCCAGAACACGCTGCCGGACAATTCGGCAGTCTCCACGCTACCGTTGCCCTGTGCCTCTCTTGTCAAGCGCCCCAGGCCCCGAGTTCGGAAGAGGTCAAACGCCAGCCTATCTTGCTCGGCGCTCGAATAGGATAGATGCATGCCGCCCTGGTAGTAGACGTACCACAGGTCATGCAGGAGGGGTTCGAGTTCTTCCATGGAATTCCCCAAACGGCAGTATCTCTCGGTCATGTTCGCCACCTTGTTGTACGCGGAGTCGCGGAGGTCGTCCAAGTTCCCTTGGCTGATTGCCTCTCGTACCGACTCCCGATCCCCTGGAGACATCCACAGAAGACAGGCACGGAGGTCATTAGCGGGGGGTTCGCCTAGTGAAGCCATGCCGTTTGGCGAGTCCGACATCTTGAATCAGAGTAGCTGGTGGTGGTGGATGTGAATGTGTAGGTAAGTTGCCGAGACCAAAATGTGGAGGACATGAAGGACACAGAAGTAGAAGAGATGGAGATGTCAGGTAGGAATGGACCATATTATAGTTCCGCGTCGGGGCAGTGCCAATTGCTTGAGTGTTGGCTGCAAGGCAGTGGCTCCTCACCGCTGCGTTGTCTCAGCAATCACACAATGCAGTAGGCTGTGAATTGACGACATCGAGAGTTGCCTTACTGTCGAAGGCAATTTGTTGGTTGAGGTCGTTCCCCTGGTACCCAAGGAATACCACCTTCGAGGCAGCTGCCCTCCATGCACGATACTTTTATAACAAATTCTCCGGAGTAATCACCTGTGTACGGGATTAAATCGGCTTGCATCACCTTTGATGCCTTGCTGCACGCTCAATGGATCAAAGGGGCTTGGTTGGGTGACTTGCAGCCGAAATGGGGCGGAGTCGCGGCCGCGGCCGCGGCCTAGCGGAACATTGTCAAGTCGTCATTGTTGGTTGTGAGACATTGATTCTGTTTGAGAAAGTAGTCCGTACGGGGCACTCCGTTGCCTGCCGCCCGCTACCACCCGCTGGTCAAGAGCAACTGTAACGCTCTCTGCGTATGTCCATCCTGCTGTCGTTGGAACCTTCTACCTACGCTGTCTAGTGCAGTGTTATTGATCATCATGACGACTCCCTTAATCTTGTGTGTGAAGGTGAGATCACTAGTTTTTGTTTGCAGCCTGTGAATTGGATTCCTCGTTTAGCATCATGGTCGACCCATGAGAAGAATTGGACTGGAGTTGGAGACGCCGCCAGGACATGTCCAATGTCATCCTCAGTTCGGTCTTTTGTACGCACACATGACTCTGAGATGCTGTGCGGACTATGCGGCTGGCTTCTGTCCCGGCCATGCATCCATGACGGATGAATTTCTACGCATAATTTCCGCCAACAACGGACACGCACTTAACTGCATATGCGGACCATGTGCACGAAACAAGAATCCTCACTAGACTCCCAACCCAAACCCCAAGTCTACGCCCTGGCAGAGGAGCACAAGCCATCGCTTCCGCCTGCGATGTACAACCACCCCTGCCCGGATCCCGAGTCTCCATAGGCTCGCGCAGCACTTGTGAGAAGCTGGGAGTAGCGATGTGCGACGGGAGCCTTACCAAAACCGTCCGGAGCTGTAACCCGAAGAAGCTGTCGGGGGCGGTGGCATCGTTTCCCCCCGCCGACTTGCAATCGACGCGACGTCAAGCGAGACCGGGTAGACCCATGAGCGTAACTGGCGGGCAGTGAATCTGGATGCAGCGGTGGCCGCGGCCGCCTCCCACGTTAATTGCCGCTGGGCCAAGAGCGAAGCTGCGCGTCAGGCGGTCTCACATGCAGGCCATATCCGGGCAGCAAAACCCCATCCTAAGACATTCATACACGGCCCCGCCGCCATCATCATCCAACCCTGGAATCCTGGGTATTACGAGATGCTCTCTGAACAGCAAAGAAACTCCGCCGGACATTCGGTGAAATCCTGGCCGTGATGGGCTTCGCGTGTACTTGTCGCAGCCCGGGCTAGCTTCGATGGCTCGGCTGTCCTCATCTCTCGCAAACCAAGCGCACGCCCAGGCCACCCTAGGTGCAAGCAACACCGGGCGGAACCCGGCGGGAGACGTCGCCCCGCCCCGCCCGCGGCCCGTTCCGAAGCCCGAGTGGGGCCCGAGCCGCCGGGCACGGCCTGTCGGCCGACGTGCAGCACGTGGCTCCTTGGCCTCGGACACGTCACGCATCCGATGTCACGTACTATGTCACGGCCTACGCAAAAATACCTCAACAAGGCGCGGGCGACCCGCCGGCAAGAGACGCTGCGCTGGCCATGCAGTCCCTTTTTAGTGGGAGCTCGCGCCACCTGATCTGCTGACCCCCAGGCGGCTTGCCGCCGCGCCAGTCGCAACGCGCCGATCGCGCACTGCACACCATCTCGGCGCCGCGAGTGAGTGCAGGTGGCGATGCTTGGCCCCGCGCTGCTCCCGTGGCAGCGGGGTTGGTACCAGAGGCTGGTTGCACGGCATCGACTAGGCACACAGGAGGCGGTCGTCATTGACACGAAGGAACTTTGGATTCTTGTGGTCGCTGCAGTGTCATCTCGGAAACAGTGTACTAGCAGAAATTCCCCTCGTGCTTTTCTCATTCCGTGCGGTACATCGTCCCGAGCCCCTGCTGGGACAGATCGAGCGGCAGGCGAGCGAGCCAGTGGCGAGCCACCAAGCCGCTGCCCTCAAGACCTGGCTCCCATATATCGAGTCGGCGTCGGAGAAGGCGGCGGCATCACGATTTAGTGCTAGACTCGAGTTAGCAGAAGCCGTAGAACGTCCGTAGTCAGGTTGTTACTCACGCCGCAGCTGGTGCAGGAGCAGCCGTTGCAGGTGCCGGTGCAGGAGCAGGTGGAGCAGTTGCTATCAAGTTCAGTTAGAATCCTGGCTGCGAGTAGTCGTGGCACGAAAGGCGAAGTCGTCGTCGGCTGCCTCACCGTGCCTGGCAGGCGGGGATCGGAGCCGGTGGCGGCGAGGATCGACTCACCAGGGAGACATTTTGATGTCGAGTTTGAAGAAGATCTTCGAAGTTGTAAAAGCTTGCTGTAGGTGGAAGTTCTTGGTGGTCGCGCTGGTACAGAAGAGAAGAAACCGAGCTCCAGAAGCCGTCGAGGAAGCTCCTTCTTATAGTTGAGCTTCTCCGCACGGGACAGCTACCGCTTCTCCACTCCTAGTACATGCATCGGGCCATTCGAGCTGTCCGATGATGCTTCAGCTGCAGCATTGCGGGCGCACGAAACACAGCTGCCTGAGGGACAAGAGCCAACCACCGATGATGGATTCTGAACAGCATCAGCCTCGGGCATGGCTCCCCGCTTATCGGTGGTGCATCTTGTAGGGTCATGGGCCCGTGTGATTGGGCGGCGGCAGTACGCTCACCCCATTCTGGGCCACGCTTCGGCTTGCCACGTTGGGAGAGCAAGGACCAGAAACGATCCGTCGCTGGTCTCCGATGGGGCAGAGCTAACAGCAGATGGCAACGGCTGAAGAGCATCTTCCCAGAGGGGCGGTGCAGGGCAGCGAGGCCTTGCTTCATGCTGTAAGTTGATAACATAACTAGACTTGAAAGCATACAGCACCACTGCCCTCCATGGCGAGAGGCTGAAGGCTGACGGACGTCAGGCCTCGTGGGAGAACACCGACATGGGATTCGAGGGATCCCGACGGAGGCTGTATGTGGCTTGGTGTCCGGCGTCATCTGCGGAGCAGCCGCGTGATATTCCAGGTACTAGCCCGTCAGGGACACGGCCCGAGACTGGAACGGATGTTCGAACCGACGACGTTGGCCGCCATGCTTGAATGGGCTGAAGGGAACATGCAGATGATAGCATCAGCACTTGCTGTTGCTGGTAGGCAAGAAGCTTTGACCAAGACCAAGAAACTGGACAACACGTCGCACGCTGGCAGCCAATATGCCATGGCATGACGTGAAGGACGTCGCGCAAATTCGGCGGTAGTCCGGAGCAGACCTTGTTGATGCACAAAGTGGGCTGAGAAAAGCGTCTGAATGGACATGGCGACGCCAAAGGCTCATGCATCTGCCTGCACAGAAGACTGTCGTAGAACACTCGTTCCCAGTGGCGCCAGGCATCGTCCAGCTGCACAAGCGCAGCGCAGCCAACCTGCTTCACCCCCACCCACGGCGCGCAACTGGAGCGTCATTTCTCATGACTGGTGAGAGGGCCGCTCCAATGGGCATCGAGCGATACCCGCAGCCATCATGTGCAGACACGCCGCCGCACATGTGCGTCCCACGCTGTTAGTGTGGGTGGGTTGGGCATGAAGGACAAAGGGCTCGCCATCCCGCGGGTTGGCCCCCGACAGGCCTCAAACGACGCGGCCGGGCGAGACGCATCCGAGTCATGGGAAAGGGGGACGAGAAGGATCCAGGCGGCCGACGGCGGCTCGCCCTGTGATCGGTGCGGATGGGTGAATGGATGCTTTGCCGCTGGAAGCGAGGGAGAAGTGCGCGGCTGGCTCGGCAGGCGAGCAAAGACTCGAGGAGAAGATGACAGGCGTAGACTTGCCTCGTGGAAGCGTGTGCTGGTCGACTGACGCCTCGGGTGCCAGCGATGCCCACGGCAGTCTCGTGCTGCTGTCTGAAAAGACAAGTGACGGTACGACAGTCGAGCGAGCGTTGGTCGGTCGGTCAGTGCTCCGTCGTCGTTGGCAGCGGCCGTCGAGCCAGCTGGCAGTCGAGCCCGCTGGCAGCGCAGCACGCATCGTCGCGCAGGGCGCTGACAAAACACCACAGAAACCCCCGCAGGCAGAGCGTGCCCGAGGCCAGGCCCCAGAAAGGGGTCGTGGAGAAGAGGACGGAGACAGAGGACAGAGACGGGATCCAGCGCACGGGGGCACACGGCCAGCCTTATATCTCGCGGCGCTGGTCGCAGCATCGTCCCTCAGCCAGCGCGGCCGTCAGCGCGGGCTGCCACGCATCCGGGCAGCGTGACACGGCTGCCTTAATTTGCTCTCCGTGGAAGCCTGAGGAACGCCGTCGGGATCCATCGTGACCATCAAGGTCGAGGCCATCCGGGTGCGCAGATGCAGGCGCCGGACGAATCAGCAGGGCGGTATATCGATGTCTGAGGCGGCAGATTGCCGTTGGCGAAAGGGGCGGAGCGGGAGGATGGCTCGAGAGCGCGGGTTGCCGCGTGAGGATCTGGTGATGGTGCCGCTGGGGTTTGCCGGTGGTCGTGGCAGGCTCTGTTGGAGCCGGACAAGAGCAACGGCGCCACGAGGCGAGCGCCAGGGTCGCAAGGGTGTCAGACCCAGCTTTCCCTCGTGATATCTGCTTTATCGCCGTCTTCTTGAAGCCATTTCCTCGAGTTTTGAGTCGACCGACGGCAGTATCTCTGCAGCGCCGACACTCGTCGACGGCAGACGTGACAACTCGCAGGACCCTTGTGCGACGCGGCCGATAATCCCGCATGCTCGAGTCGAAAGCGGTGCAGCGAGCCAGCTCTCGACGCTACTGCGTGCTGGAGAATCAACAGCAGTGTTCGCGGTGAGCGGCAACCACACGGCTCCTGATTTGAACTGATGGCTCCTGATTTGAACTGATGGCTCCTGATTTGAACTGAACAGCCGACTCTTGATTAAACGTACGGCTTTCCAACTGCCAGATGGAGGTCAGGCTCCAAGGACATATCCTGACAGGAAAACTTGATTGCTTCGAGGATACTAATCATACGCATGCTAGCTAGACATTTTGCCATACTACATATCCCAAAACCTGTCCAACCTCTCCGTCCGCCCCCCGCCCCCTACGCTGAGCCCGACAACCAGACGTCACACGCCGCCGCGAGGCCCCCTGCACCGGTCGACGCCGAACCCGAACCGCCTCTTGGCCGCCTTCCACGCCTCCACGAGCGCGACGTACACCACGACGCACCCGGACACGACGCCCCATTCCCAGCCCAGCCCCTGGTGCTTAAACACGATGGTGTTGAGGTACGGGGTGTAGACGAGGGGGAACGTGGCCAGGAAGCCCGCCACGACCGCCCAGAAGAGGAAGCGGTTGTGGTAGACGGTCCGGAAGACGGACAGCGGGCCGGGCCAGCGCTCGTCCATGGCGAAGAGGCTGCGGTGGAAGTGCTTCACCTCCCAGGCCGTCACGAGGAGCAGGAAGCTCAGCGTCGCAAACGTCGTGGCCCTCGCCCGGAACACGTCCTGGCAGGCGTCCGAGGAGCCGTCGTTGCACCCGTGCACGAGCGGGTGATAGCCCTGGCCCGAGGCCCCGTAGGCAACCACCGTAAAGGCCGCGAGGCACAACGACCCCATGAGCGTTCCGTACACGAGCTGGTCCCGGACCAGCTCGAGCGTGAAGACGCCGGCGCGCAGGCTCCGGGGGGGCCGCTGGAGGATGTCCGGCTGCGCCTCCTCGAGCCCGAGCCCGAGGGCCAGCGGGGACGACGTGACGAGGTTTGCCCAGAGGATCTCCAGGGGCGACAGGGGGAACACGGGCACGCCGTCTTCGTCTGTGAATGCGAGGCCGATGAGGAGCAGGATGACCTGGGCCAGGTTCGAGGTGAGCAAGTGGAGGAGGAACTAGTCGACAGTCAGCCAGCTCACCGCACACGACGCAAAGGCAGAGTGGCCGTGGACGAGGTACCTTTTGAATGTTGTCGGCAAGCCCTCGCCCCTCCTGGATCCCTGTCACAATGGACGCAAAGTTGTCGTCGGTGAGCACCATGTCCGACGCCTCCTTGGCGACGTCGCTCCCGCGGTCGCCCATGGCGATGCCCACGTCCGCCTGCTTCAGCGCCGGCGAGTCGTTGACGCCGTCGCCCGTCATGATGCAAAACGCCCCGCGGCGGTGCAGCGCCTGGATGACCCTAACCTTTGTCAGGGGGCTGCACCGCGCAATCACGAGCGGCAGCGCGTCCATGGCGTCGACCTCGTCGTCGCGCAGGCTGGCAAAGTCGGCCGCGGACATGACCGTGTTGGGCGCCAGGGGCGCGTCCCGCGACACGATGCCCACTTCGTATGCTATCGCCGTGGCCGTCTTGATGTGGTCCCCGGTGACCATGTGCACGGCGATGCCTGCCTGTCGGCACTGGCGCACGGCACCGACCGTCTCTGGCCGCGGCGGATCGTAGAGACCGGCCAGCCCGAGGAAGCGCAGGTCGCATTCCACCCTGGCGCGGTCCTGGGCGTGCTCGTGGCCCCCAACCATGACCTTGTCGGCGATGCAGAGCACGCGCAGACCATCGGCCGCCAGCTCTTCCGCCTTGCCGTGTATGGCCTGCTTGAGCTCGTCGCTCTCGTCCAGCAGCGGGAGCATGACCTCGACGGCGCCCTTGGTATGCACGACGCGCCGAGGGTCCACGGGGCTGCCGTACACAACGCTCATGAGCTTGCACGACGAGTCGAACGGGTGCTCCGCCGCCAGCACATCCAGCGACGTCTTGAACTTGCCGAACCGCATGGCAAACACCTTGAGCGCGATCTCCGTGGGCTCGCCGACGGCGGCCCACTCGGCGGGCTCAAACGCCGTGGTGACGCTGCTCGAGTCGGACGCGGGCTCCTTTTTCCCGTCCGTCACCGTCGAGTTATTGCAGAGGGCGAGCGTGTTGAGGAAGGCGTTGAAGCAGCTCTCCGCCAGCGAGCCGGACCAGGACACGGTCCCGCTGCTCGGGTCGTAGGGGTCGGCGGTCCCCTCGACGGTCCCCGTCAGGCCCTCGCGCAGCCAGACCTTGCGCGTGATCATGCGGCCCTGCGTGAGCGTGCCCGTCTTGTCGGAGCAGATGTTGGTCACGCCGCCGACGGCCTCGAGGGACGGCATCTGCCGCACGATGACGTGGCCCCTGACCATGGCCTTGGTGGCTACGGCCATGGTCACCGTCAGCACGGCGAGGAGCGACTCGGGGATCACGGCCACGCCGACGCAGATGCCGTACAGCAGCACGTCGTCGTCCACGTACCACTGGCTGACCGAGAAGACGACGACGACGAGGAGGACGGCCAAGGCAAACAGCAGGAGGGCAAACTTGCTCAGCGTGACTTGCAGGGGAGTTCCCTCCAGGCCCAGGATGCTACGAAGGCTTTGGTAGATGCCGCACAACGCTCTGGCTACAGCACCGCCCCCCTTGTTGTCCGGCTTCGTCTTGCGCAGCATCTGGGCAATCTGACCAACCTCGGTCTCCATCCCCGTCGAGACGACGATGCCGGTGGCGCGCCCGCGCGTGACGGAGCTGCCGGAGAAGGCGAGGTTCGTGCGGTCGCCGACCGGCATGTCGGGGTCCGCGAAGACGGCGTCCGGCTTCTTGCCGATGGCTACGGACTCGCCCGTGAGGTGGGCCTCGTCGGTAGAGATGTTAACGCCCTGGACGAGGCGCAGGTCGGCCGGCACCACGTCGCCCACGACGAGCGATACCAAGTCGCCCACGACGAGAGTCTCGGCCTTGATGGTCTCGCCGCGGCCGTTGCGGATGACCCTGCACCTCGGCGTGGAGAGCGCGTACAGCGACTGTATCGTCTGCTCGGCGCGGTAGTCTTGGATCAGTCTTTGCGCGCCGCGTCAGCAGAACGTCCCCCCGAGACTCTGAGAGCGCCTACCCGACGACGATGTTGAGGACGATGACGGCAATGACCACGCCGCCCTCGATGTAGTCGCTGATGCCAAACGACAAGCCGGCCACGGCGATGAGGACGACGGTCAGCGCGTTGGCGACCTGCTGGAGGAAGATCTCCCAGAGGGAAGGGCCCTTGGCCCCCTTGATGGCGTTGGGGCCGTCCCGGGCGAGCCGGGCGGCCGCCTCATCGTCGCTCAGTCCATGCTTGGGGTGCGTCCCGAGCCGCAGCGCGACGTGCTCGGCGGGCAGCGTGTGCGGCCAGCTTGGCTTCTCTATGGCTGCTGCGTCTGGCGGCTCCGCTATAGGCGGCTGGTCGTCCGGGCTGGCAGCGGCCGACGAGTCCGAGGAGGAGACGGAGTTGGCGTGTTCGGCACCATTCGTACTGACGGCAACGGCTTCTCCCATCGAACGTGGTATGCAGGCGCTGCTGGCAGCAGCAGGGGGGGACTAACCGGTGCCGGGCGAAGGGCACAGGGCGAGAGCGAGAGACAAAGGGGGGGGGGGGGCAGGCAGTGTT
>JALHCA010000532.1:0-31912 GCA_024340505.1 Tolypocladium nubicola
CCCCCCCCCCCCCCCGGTTTTCTATTGTCTTTTCGGCCATGGCTGGATAGTAGCCGAATATTATGTGACATGCACAAGTCACCATTTTCGTGGAGTTGGACCTTCTGTTTAGCGAATAGTTGTTTCTTACAATACCCCGGCACTGTATTGGAAACGTACGAAGTACGACCTCACGTATAACAAAGTACTCCGTACACAGTTGCATTGCCGTCACTGCGAAATATCAGGAGGAGCTGAGCCTCAAATACATCATCTAATAATTGCCTGCCCTCGCATGACTGTGTTGCTTTCTCCCTCTATTCTGGCCATTGCTGTCGCCTACATAGCTCGCACACACAATGTTAACTCGTCCCCGTCCGCTCTGCTAGCCTTTTTCCCCATGGCAAAAACGACCATTAAGTATCAAGTTCCGCCCTCCCCCGGACTCCGCTTCAATAGTATCGCAAGTCATGGATGGCATGGCATCACCGAGACGTGCCTCGACGCCGTACCTAGCCTGGCGCCGGTCAATGACATCGCCGGCAAGACGACATCTAGGCCGACGAGCCAATCTTATTCAAACCCTTGAGCGACCCCAGGCTCAGAGCCAGACCCTGAGATCTGCTCCTGATCCGCACGAACCCTGTGATTGGCCCGTCTTCTCCCTCCTTTTCAATACTCAGGTTGGCAAGCGCATCCTCGCCTGTGCAATAGTCAGCAGCTGTATCTTCACACCATCGGAACGGGTAGGCTCTGAATTCTTACCGAAAACACTACGAGCATACAGGTTAGCGCTCAAGAACTGGCAGTCTCCCTTGAGACTAGCCTCGGGGGTGAGGCAGTTCATGTTCGTGCAGGCCATGAGCTGCTCCAGGAAGTCTCGAAGTGACTTGGCCTTGGAGTTGATGTTGACTTTGTTCTCCCACTCAAACTCTGTCCACATGGTGCGGAACTGAGTCTCCGTGCACGTGGCCGGTTGGATGTAGTCCATGATATCCACGTGCAAGTCATTCAAGATGACAACGTTGGTGTCGGTCGAGTGGGCTCCGTCATAGACCAGGTTGCCAAAGATGACGCCCGTGTCTGTTGATGAGACTTTGATTGTGCACTGGACGTTGTGGAAATCGTGAGGTCCCAGGTTCTGCGTGGTCGGCCGCTCCACGACCTTCAAGTCGCCGAGCGTTGCAAACTCGACGGACAGGTTCTGCAGCGTCTCCGTCGTCTGGTTGACAAGGAGCACGTCGAGAACGATGTCGAACTGGTGCACCTTGACGTATGCTTCAGCATAAACGGGGTCTGAGAAGCCCGTCAACTGCACCACGCGGCTGAGCTTGGAGGACAGATCCTCCGTCGCCGACTCGCCGCCGGTCGCGCGCTCCAAGTCCAGCTCAATGTCGTTGAGACCATCCGAGGCATTCTTCTTGGACAGCTGTCTGATCTGGACGACGTCGTCAACCTGAACGGCCGTCTTTGCCTTCTCATACGCCTCCTTGGCAGCCCGCTTCTTCTCCTCTACTTGAACCATGTCCCGGAACGCCTTCCTGGTATCCTCCAGCCACACCGTCTCCAGCTCCTTCTTCTCCTTGAACTCAGCCAGCGATCGCACGCAGGACATGATGCGATCGACCGAGTCTTCATCAATCGGTGCCTTCACGAATTGGGATTGTCCGACACGGAGGATGGAGATCATGATGAGCATGGCCTCGGCCCTCAGGGCGTTGGTCCGTGCCTTGTCGGCAGAAATCTCGGAATGTCGCATAACCAGCTTCACCAATGTCGCCGAGAGAACTGCAGCCAGGTAGTAGTCCCCGTCGAGGATTAGTTGTCGCAGCGGTGGCTTTTGGGCAGCCTTGACGGCTTCTAGCCTCGCGGCAGCGGACGACTGGCTGGTAAGCGCCGTCTCTGTCGCATAAGTGCCATCTGCGAGCACCTTCCGGGAGCCACTCGGTGCCGACGGCTTCGAGTGGCCATTGACCTGGTCGCCGATCTTCTCGTCGCTGTCCTGGTCCTCTAGTAGCCGCTGCTCTGAGGCTAGGATGGGGATCTCGCCCAGGCTGGAGCGTATTCGCTTCCATGCGTCCCGAATGTCCTTCTCCTCCAACGAGTACTCGCCGACTATCCACATAATTCCCCGGTAGACCTTGCCGGCTCGAACCTCGCCAAGAGTCGAAACTAGGCGTTGAACAATGGTTTTTCGGAGGGCGGGGAACTTCTCCACAACCTCCTTGACAAAGTTAATAACGTCCACTGCAGATGCGTTGTTAAAGTCTGCGATGAAGTCCATGAGAAGCTCGACCACGCTTGCAGCAACTTCGGAGAATTTGATGGCGCATTGGTGTATGGAGTGGATGAGAAGCGATCGATATTCGGCATTCTTCTCATACTCCTGGTCCACGGTCTTGGAGAGCTCCTTCTTGAGGAGGAGCACAACCTCTTCGACATTCTTGCTCGAAACCATATCCAAGGCAATGCCGAGCGCCTTCTTACGCACGTCAATATCCGTGCTGGACAGGACCCGGAGGATTTCCATCGTCAGGTCATCCAAGATGCCCTCATTCTTCTTGCGCAGCTGGTCAACTCGATCGAGCACGATAAGCTTAACATTGTTGTCCGCCTCTTTGATGCTCAGCTCGATGAACTTGGCGGCGGCAGCCTTGACGGCCACTGGGTTGCTTGTCAGGGCAGTCAGGGAGGAAGCGGCTTCGTAGACCACGGTCGAAGCTCCAGCTTCCAGCAAGTCAAAGATCAATCTCAAGTACCGGGCCTGGTGCCGTTAGCTACCACGCAGCGAGATCTTGAGGCGAGCGATGCGCCTACCTTGTTCTGCGAGTTTTGGACCGCATCCTTGCGAATGAACTCAATCTCCACGAGCTGCAGCAGCTCTTCGGCGTTGGGTATGCCATCGAACACGGAGCTCAGGTACAAGAGTGCGGCGTCATGGTTGATGCTGGCCAATGCCGCGAATGCATTTCGCTTGCACGTAGCGTCCGTCTCTCCGTCGAGAAAGGTGGATATGAGCTCCGAGGCATCGGGGATGAGGGACGGCGAGTGAGTATAGATCGAGGACACGGCGAATACGGCATTCTTTCGGACGTAGGCGTGTCGGTGCTCGAGGCAGGACCGTGCCGAGGAGAGGAGGGGCTCAATCAGCTCTGGCTCGCGCAGCTTGCACAGGAAGCGCAAGGTGTTGCCGCGGATGTACTCGTTGGGGTGCTGGAGATCGTTCCGAATGCCATTGCTACAAAGAATGCAATTGTTAGCTACTATTGAAATCGAGCGGCGACCATTCAGCACGGGCAAGCCTACCAAACCAAAATCATCTCCTGCTTCAGCTTGCCGGTCGAGTCAAGCTTGGGGCAGATCTCGTAGTAGAAATAAAGGAGCTTCTTGAGGGCCTTATGCTTGGAGGGCATAACGAATCGGATAATGTGCATCAGCAGGGTGGGCATCGGGTCGCCATTGAGCATAATCGTCAAGATGCGCTTCATAGTCTCCACCTTGGTCTCGTCGCTGCCCTTCTCCAGCTGGTTGCGCAGGTCCGTGGAGCTAGGCACGTCGGCCGCATTGTCCTGGTGGACCAGGCTGTAGGCATTCTCGAGGAAGCCAGACATGGCGACGGGTGGTTATCGCAGCGCTGCCTCTGATTCTGAGTCTGGGAGGGTGTGGATGCGTCGGGTCGCCGTCCGAGGGGTAGGGAGAGCGTCTGTTGGTAGAGAGGTTCAGGGGTTCGAAGTCGGTGGAAGCAGCAGAGGGCCACATCAACTTCACGAGAGACGAGAGATTGTAAGGCTCAGCAATTCCATCCGTCGCGTTGTGGTTGTCGCAGCGGCGATTCCGGGCCCAAGTCGTCGGGTGGTTGTTCTGGCCAGCTATCGTTGGACAGCGTTCAGCTTCTGAGATGATCTGGCTCTAGGCGAACGAGCGCATCGCTGGAACAGGTGGCACCTACGACCACCTAAGCAGCCTGACGCGTCACGTGAAGGCACCTCTGTGCCCCCACCAAGTGGCCTTGCTTAGTAAAGCTCCCAGCGTTTGTGCCCCGCGGTCGATCAGATTTGTTAGCAGACGTTGCTGGCTGCAGAACCTCAGCCTCGTGTAGTAAAGGCGCAGGTCACTTTACGAGCTGGACGAAAGCTCCCCAAGTCACCATGGCCGCCTCAAACGAGCCCTTCTACCTCCGATACTAGTGAGTTGCAGCTCCACGAGCCCCTGCTCTGCACCCCTCCCTGGTCGCCATGCTCACACAAGCGACCGCAGCTCGGGACACATGGGCCGATTTGGCCACGAGTTCTTGGGTATGAGCCCCTCTCCCGTCGTCGATGGCCCCCTACTCTAACCTTGATGCGCCGCAGAGTTTGATTTTCGAGTTTTGGGCGATGGACGCAGCGCCGTGGCGCGATATGCCAACAATTCCAACTACCGCAACGACAGTCTCATCCGAAAAGAGAGTAAGGACGCCTGGAACGCGCAATACGAGGCGGAGCTCGCTGGCTGACGGCGGCGAAACAGTGTGTGTCAGTTCGGTCATTGTCGACGAAATCAAGCGCATCATCAAAGCGAGCGAGATCATTAAGTAGGCCGAGCCGCGGACGTTGGCGTGGCACGGGCCGATTCTAACAGCACAACAGGGAAGACGACTCCAAGTGGCCGCAAAAGAACAAGGACGGCCGCCAAGAGCTCGAAATTCGTGTGGGCAACGACCACATATCGTTTGAGGTTTGTGAAGACGTGCGCTCCTCTCGAAACTCGTGCTGACTGCTGGATAGACGGCCAAGATCGGGTCTCTCGTCGACGTCACGGAATCTTCCGACCCTGAAGGCTTGCGAGTGTTGTACTACCTCGTCCAAGATCTCAAGGCTCTAGTTTTTAGCCTGATTGCGCTTCACTTCAAGATCAAGCCCATTTAAGACGCAAATTGAAGCGGCCTCTGTTCGGCTAGAAACTGGCAAGAACAAGACAGGACGGCAGGCAATGGGGGACGGCTAGCTGCCATCATTATCGTATTGGCAATTGGGGGGGCGTCAAATTTTTGGACGCTACTACGGCATGGGGGAAAATGACGAGGGTGACGGCGTTGGAAACGGCTATGCTCTTTGGTTCATGTGCACAGAGCAGGAATGGAGCCCAGAACGGGAGCGGCTCGCCCTGCCTAAGGTACGGGAGAAAGTCGAAATGATAGATACCAGATGGCCCATGGCCGCACTTATTCACGTACTGTACATGGACAACATCCGTGCCACAACGCTGGACAGAACCTACAAGACATGTCATCGGCTTGCCGTGGTGAATGTCTCTCTAGCACCCAAGCCTCACAGCCGCCAGCAGTGATGCAATAGCCTCGCGTGTGCTCCTGCGGAACGGACGTTGACTTTCCATTTATCACGACCGCCCAGCAGTCTGCCTCGCAGGTGAACAGGCACAAGGGTGGGAGGTACGAAGTAGCAAGTACCAGGTCTTGGCTCGCTGCGCGTCTCGTCACTGGAGCCGGAGCTAGGGAGGTACCCACAGGGAGGGTACTGTTACAGCGGGGACCGGACGGGGCTTTGCTGGGGAAGGCAAGGGACGGTTCAGGTTCGAGACCGACAGCGGCTTTTCTTCAGGCCTGGCCTCCGACTTCAGCTCCGGACGGGACCCGCCAGACCACAATGCACATGATGCACAAGCGCGACGCCAGGCAGGCACCTCGAAGAGGAGAGGTACTCGTAGGCAGCCAGGGCGAGGGCAGGTTTACGCCCAACCCAGAGCAAGAGGCAAGCCCAATTGACGAGCGAGTGCATTTCTGCCGCCCATGATGCATCTACGGTCTTATTGCATTGAACCGGTGCGCGGGCTGCTATGTATTGTCGCGCATTCTCCCAGTGGCGCTGCTTCATGATCACCGTACGGTGCGGACATAGAAATGTACTGTACTCAACAACATCAGGGCGGCACTGGAGCGTACAGTGCCATTAGACTCGACACTGTACCCCCAAGATACGTTCCCAAGGTTGCACTATCCCGTCGTTTGCAAATCCTCTGGAGCCAAAGCTAGCCCTCCCCCATCCTCAGTTCCATCAGACGCTTCTCTTGCTTACCTTTTCCGCCTCCTCTCCTTTGCTCGTGGGCCTGTCCCGTCGTGCAACTCGGGCATCTTCGCTTGAAGAAGCCAACGCCCGCTATCTGGCCATGCGCTGCTCGGCTTGACCGACGAGCACCCATGATATTGCCGCCTTTCGACCGCACCAGCTGGTGATCCCCTCGTCCCCTCGTCCCCTCGTCTCTCGCCCAACCACGGCGCGTGTACATGCCTGTCGGCGCCTCTGCAGGTGGCAGCCATCGACGCAAGGCCTCATCGTCTCCGCTGTTGGCCACCGCAGTCATCGCGTAACCCGTTCGCTGTCGGTGCTACTTCGTACCAAGTACCCGTCGCCATCTAGCCGGTAACACTCGGCCATCCGCGTACGACCTTGACATCGCCTCACTCCACCACCACCGCCTCGGCCGCTGCCGACGACGACGATGCCGACTCCGTCCTCCAACCAACCGCCCGATCCCTCTTCACCTCCTCCCTACACCTTCTCGACATGCCCCGACGACGTGCAGCATTCTCCCCGCCCGGCACGTCAGGCGCATGTCGCCACACTGCCCGAGCCCGATGGCATCCAAGTGCGGCCCGAGTCATCTCTGGACGGCCCGTCGTCGCCGCCTTTCGAGTCTCGGGTCAGTCACGGCGAACAACAACCTGGCCCCGAGACTCTCGTGCTCGACGGTCAGACGTCTGTCGAGCCGTCGTCGCGCGCCACCACCATCTCTCCGGGCCCACAGTCCAGTGCCACGGGAGTCACGTCTCCAGCACCGAGCGGACCGGACACCGACATCTCCAAGAGCCAGGAGACGGGGCCTGATGGACCGGTCAGCCAAATGGCCCCCGCTGCGTCGCGGCAGTCGCCTGGTGGGCACTCGGCCTCATCGCTCAGTCGCGACTTCGACTCCCAAGAGCTGGCCATGAATGGTGATGAGACCGATCCATCCTGCTCCCCATCCATGGGATCGGACTACTCCACTATGAGGGTGAGCACAAACCAGCAATCCCACGCTCTTGCGAGAACGAACACTTGTGTGCTTGACGAACTGACACATGTGCCAGACCATTCCGATTTCGCCGTCTTCGTATTTGCGCCCCGGCAGCCGTTTTCACGGGACGCAGCAATCCGAGAGACAGGTGTACGATGTCCAAGTGGAGATTAAACATGTTGACATGCGCGAATCGTTCCTGTGCGGCTATTTGCGCATTCAAGGTTTGTGGACCTGTCCTCCAGCCATCTGGTCGATCCCCGTGCGCAAGCGCTGACTTATTGCGTCGCTGCCAGGTCTTACCGAGGACCATCCGACGCTCACGACGTACTTTGAGGGCGAAATCATCGGGTCCAAGTATGGGTTCATCACCCAGCACGAAGACTGGGGAGCCAGTGTCAAGACAGACATGAACCACTGGGGCAAATTTAGCGCATTCCGGCCCTTCCAGAAGCACGTTCGCAAGGGCCCAGTCACGATACAAGACGTCGCCCAGCGAGAAAACATCTTTATGCGATGGAAGGAGCACTTCTTGGTACCCGACCATCGTGTGCGAACCATAACGGGGGCCAGTTTTGAGGGCTTCTATTATATTTGCTTCAATCAGCTCAAGGGAGAGGTCAACGGAATCTACTTCCATTCCAAGAGCGAGAAGTAAGTTCCACATGTTGCGTCTCGTTCATCGGCGAAGCTGACAATGGCATCAAGGTTCCAACAGTTGGAGTTGAAGCACGTCCCGAATCGGGGATGCTTCAGCGCGACGGAGTTTCGGTAATGGGTTTGCTTTAACCAGGGAGGATGATACCTTGATTTAGCGACGGGAAGAATGTGATTGGGATGGCATGTGAATTGGGGCTTTGGGAACGCCAGGTTAGGGCGAGATCTAGCCGACTGGGGAAGCGGCTCACGCTTTGCCCATAACAACATCTTATGCAATGGGACAGAACATAGATGGGATCAGATGGGCTTGATGCGTCTGGGTCGACAGTGGGTTGACTTGGGACCAAGAACGCGATTATCATTATTGAGCGGGTGTTTGCTGGGGTCGCAACGCCCAGCATCATCCACAATGGAAGACAGGATAGTGGCCGGGTCGAATTTCAATGCTACCCGTCTTCAATACTACTCCTCTGCCTCAAACTTTCTAAAGTAGCCGCGACGGAATGGGTTCAGCTCGTTTGCTGTCGTGCCCAGACTTGCTATGTCCTTCTGTGCCTCGTAGGCCGTGAGCGCAGACTGCGAGACTCTGTTGTCTGGAAGGCGACGGTATGTAATGAGCCGTCTCGACCCTGGGTGAACTAGTTAGCAAGCAATTTTCTACGGGTAGGCTTTCTCTATAGGGGAGATGGAGCTCGAGGTTGGGCTTGGCATGATCGTATATCAGGAGGCCCAAGGAAGGACAGGGTCTGTTTACATTTGTTAAACACCTGGACACAGACTACCACCAGCTCGAGGCATGGGTGAGCGGGCACGGGCATTTCCTGCTCCTCGTCGTTGGCAGTGGGCATCCAAAAGGACAACCTGCCATTGTCAACCAACGTCTCGGCGGCAAAGACGAGGATGTCGTCGAGCATCGCCAGGAAGCTGTAGGGCTTTTTGGGCGGTATGAAATCGGGTGATCTTGAGCATGTCAGACTCAGCCAGCTCCTGGATACTTGGCTGGAGTGCGGGGATGCAATGGGGGGCGTGGCTCTTATACGTACAAGGCGTTTTGTATCCCCTTCTCGACAAGCCAGGGAGTCTTCTCGGGATCCCTGATGCCGAGCACCCGCAGACCCTCTCGCACACCATAAGGTGGGTCGCACACGATGCCATCCCATATCCTTCTGTCCCTCCGGATAGGTGTGTGTGTCAAATCAGCCGCGAATACGTCGCCAAAGCACGCGACCAGCCCGTACTGCTCAAAGTTCCCCGGCAGACTCTTGCGGCCGCCTTCGCCGCGCATGCTCCGACCATCGATGTCGCTCCCCCAGCCCATGGCGCCGAAGTGCGCGCAGGCTATGGGGAAGGAACCCGTGCCGACGAAGGGGTCGTAGAAGAGCTTACCGGGCGCAGCGAGTGCGATGTTGGCCGTAACCAAAGACAGCTCCGAGTCCATACTGGTGGTGGAAATGTATCCTCGCTTCTTGAGGTCGAACTTGAGAATGATGTCGCGGGATGAGCCCGCGATGAAACGGCCAAAGTGTACACTGTCTGGGTTCTCTATCCCGAGAGGCACGCTGTCGTACGGCCACAGCTCGAAGATAGTGAAGATGTGGTCCGGGTTAGACAGACGGATGGGCCCCTCGAACGGCAGGTATTGAAACGAGTTGATGATGGATAGTCTCTGTCCATTTGAGCGCGCGCCCTGGAATGTGTCGATGCTGAATTTGAATGAGGGTTCCTTGTACGCTGGCCACAGGTGGCACGTTCGCTCCTTGACGGAGGTATGGAGCTCGTCGAGGGTAGTGCCAGTGCCCCAAAGCTCATGGATGGACTGCGCTAGCACCGACCGCCTGATGAGTTTCCGAGCTGCCTCGACAGACGGAAGTCGGACGAAGCATAGGGGTGACTGCAGCTACGTTAGATGCCAGGCGAAGAGGTAAACGGCGTGGGGGGAAAAGCACATGATCACTGTATTCGACGACGGTCAGGTCGACGCCCTCGACGACTGCCAGAGCCTCAATCTCGGCCAGGCGGAAAGACTCGTGCGTCTGCGCAAACTTGATCAGGAAGTCCATTGCGAAAAGGACTATGTTGTGGGCGAGTGAGAGTGGGTGTGAGCCTGAGATGAGGCATGTGTATGTGGTGTTCACACAGGACGCAGCAGGGGTCTTGTCGTCGACGATAATCGCGGCTGGTGAGCCGGCGCCATTCGGTCGAGGGGACCCTAATAGATGCCGGTCAAGGAATGCGTCGGCTCATAATACAATCCCCGAGGAGAGCCGAGCAGCGTTCTGTTTGCCTGGTCGGGATTCACTTGCTTGGTCGTCGTGGAAGAGCAGAGTCCACTGCGCACTGCGTGGGTTGCTTTCGAGGCGAGTTGAAAAAATTCGCTGACAAACTTCAGGCTTTCACCATCACTCACACCAGCCTCTCACGACTCGACCACAACGTCTGCGCCTCGCGCTGTTTAAACATACTTCGGCTTCCTATTAGCTTTCACATTGTTTCAGAGTACTCGTCCAAATTGCTCATTTCTTTCCCCTCGTGAACCTGGCGCCGCCTGGCGTCACGCAGCCGACCTCAAATTCCATCGCTTCACGCCCGCGCCCTCCCTGAATCCCAGATACAGTTGTTCGTAACGGCTACTTGGGACTGATATCTTCCGAAACGTCTCCACCATGTTCCCGCAGCCGTCTCCATCTATCTATCAGTCGTCGACATGCTTCGTCACGTACGGCACCATGGGACACGTTGACCCCAAGCAACCGCCTCAAAGGAGCAAGCCGTGGACGACCATTGCCGCCCAGGGATTCATCCACAAGGTAACTCGTGTGACTGCATCCCGTATGCCGAGACCTTTTGTTTCTTGTATTTGGCTGACCGTGTTCAAGGTTGATCTGATCATCCCTCAAGAGTGCTATGCAATTCTCCACCAAAAGCTTGTGGAACGCCAGCAGCCTTGCTACGCCCGAGTAACCATGACACTGGGCCAGGTGTTGGAAGGCGACTTCTTTAGCGAGTATATCAAGAAAGGTATGAAATCACATCCCCCAGTGTCGCTCGAACCGACCGTGCATTTCTGACGTGAACTCGCAGGAGACATATTGATGCTCTCGGAGGGCAGGGTTACCACCGACAACACATTTACGCTGCGCAAGGGTAGGTTGGGATCACCATAGCGTCTTTCCTGGGCACTGACCTTGTATGCAGGCACATTAAACATGTATCTCGACAGGGAGACCTTTGAGCGTGCAGGGCTTGCGGGTCAACCATATGGTGCCAAGGGCAACCGTGGGGTCAAGCCCAGATGGGGTAAGATTTATATATTCCATTTCTAAAAAGCCGTATCCTTCCCGATACCTTTGCTGACGCCTCAGTCCAGTGGTATCATACGACCTCACAAGCCCATCGATGGTGCAAGGCAAGAGGGGGTTTGGCAGGCTTCTACGTGCATGTGAAACCGTCCTCGACAAGCCGTTGGACTGGATCTTCTGCAATGCCCATACGTCAAGTAAGTTCACTTGCCCCTGGCGACCTCGTTCCCGGTGCACTCGGTGCTAATTGTAGGTCCCGATAGCCCCTAGTCCCGATCCTCTGCAGAAATACAAGCCAGTCAAGTACACCGCAAAACCGACCGAGCTGCAGAATAAAGAGGTCGCGCAGGTCGCGCTAGCTGTGCCATCTTCGATTCTGTCCAACGGGGACCGCCCTGCTCTGGAGGAAACGGCCACAGAGTTGTACGAGTGGTTGTCTCTCATCCGGCTGCAAAGCCCACGGATAGCAGCCAGCGACACGATTGACCCATATTTGTCGCGGTACACAGCGCCTTCCAGCGATGCCGGCGGCCACGCTCAGGTCTGCATGTTGAGTTGGCAAGGCTGCATCGCCGCAGGCTGGCTGCGTGATCTCGTCACGGATGTCCTCACGGCATGCTCGCCACAGCAGTGGTTTTCAATAAGCGCCACAGGCTTCTCCAGGACTGTTTCCGGGAACAGTAACGACCTGACGCTGCTTCGTCCGTCCGGGGCGGCAGGCGAATATCTCATGTGGGAGACCAGGAGCTTGGATTAACAAGGACTCAAGCACGCTTGGAACGAACGTTTCGCTCGTCGCCGAGACCTTGGTCCATGATGGCATCTTCAACCAGCTTGCGCAGGTCCGCCTGCCCGGTAGGTGTGTCGAAGTCGGCTCGCTGGGCCAGCTCTTCGATGCGCCGGCGGAACTCGGGGTCGACTTGGCTGGGGACGTCCTCTGCCTGATCCATGGTGCCAACCGTAAGTTTCATGCCCTCGGGTGGGGAGTTAACGACGTCGGGAATGGCGGCAACAGCTTCGACACTGTCGTCGCTGTTGCTGCGCTCGACGGTTGCGAGATATGCGGCGACGGGGGGAAATTCTCCTTCGGCCTCGATCTTTTCCCTCGCCAGTAACCCCTCAAGGTTGCAATGTTGGGCGTCGGCGGCCAGTTCCTCGACGAGGGCCTTGGCTGCTTCCGGAGTCTCTACAACGAAGAGGGCCGTCTCGCCGTCTTCGTCCTTGAGATTTACGTCGACGTGGAACTCGCGCACGAGGGTGCGCAGTAGCTCGAGGTGGTTGTAGCTAGCGGCAGCATGGACGAGGGAGTACCCGTGTTCGTCTTGTGCCGATGCCAGTGCTGGGTTCTCGCGGAGGAGAGGCAGCAGCGCAGGGCTGTTGTCGGCGGCGAGGAGGAACGGGTTCTGTGATTGAGCCATCGGAGGACGGGCGAGAGCGCAAGCCTGGGGCAAATAGGGGTGAATTCGATTCCAGATGACTGCCTTTGGAGTATTACAAGTACTCGCTAAGGGCGGTGGGATGCTGGATGCGGCAATCAGATATGACGGACATACGAGTATGAATGAAGAAACGAAGATAAGAGGAGCCGGGGGCAAAAATAATTCCATGGATGAAGTACTAAATAATTAACCCCGCCATCCTACCTACGATAGGTATTTGCCCCTCCAAGGCGCTCTGTGCGGGGCACCACAACTTCATCTTTCCTCACCGTTGGAGTCATCGTTGAATGCCGTGGTGATCCTGGCGAGTCGGGAATCAGCCATTGTTGACGACTGGACTTTCAGGGGTCGTGTCCAGAAGAAAGCTGCCTGAAAGCGAGTGGGGAGGGTTGGTGAGACTTTGTGCACAGGCTCCCGCTACGGACTGTGTGTGCCTTACCTTCTGTCTTCCCAGATATTACTCACAACTCAACTCAACCCAACCCAACACGCACAGAAGAGCATCGAGTCTACCGCCCCGGTGCCCTCTGGTCGTCCTCATATACTCCTCGTAGACGGCTGAGCCCTGGTCCTCGGCTCCTCGCTGCACATCGCCACTCAAAACCGAAACATGGCGGCCCCCTACGTCCCCCAGGACGCCCAAGAGGTCGGCCGTGTCCTGGCCGCCCTCGAACTGGCCCGCAAGGAGAAGCGGCGCGGCGCCTTCTCCGTCAAGAAGACGACTTTTGGCATCAAGTCGTCCCAGGACGGCATCCAGGTCGACTCCTGGAGACTTCAGGACTGGGACTACAAGCGGCGCGACCTGCCCACCTATGCCCGCGGCCTCTTCACCACCAAGACGCGCCGCAAGGAGCCCGAGATCTGCGTCAGGGGCTACGATAAGTTCTTCAACGTCGGCGAGGTCAACGAGACAAAGTGGGAAAATGTCATTGCCAGGACCCAGCCGCCGTACGAGCTGACCCTCAAGGAGAACGGCTGCATTATCTTCGTCGCCGGCCTCGAGGACGAGACTCTCCTCGTCTGCAGCAAACACTCCACCGGCGACCGCGACGACGCCCAGCTCAGCCATGCCAGCGCAGGAGAAGCCCGCCTTGAGCAACAGCTCGCCGCCATCGGCAAGACCAAGGCGGACCTCGCCCGCGAGCTTCGCCAGCGCAATGCCACCGCCGTCGCCGAGCTGTGCGACGATTCCTTTGAGGAGCACATCCTGGCCTACGGTCCAGACAAGGCTGGCCTGTACCTCCATGGCATCAACCTCAACCTGCCCGATTTTGCCACGTACCCGAGCTCGGCCGTGCAGGAGTTTGCCGACCAGTGGGGGTTCCATAAGACGGGACTGATTGTCATGAATAATGTTCAGGAGGTTAAGGCTTTCCTGGAGGAGGCGGCTCAGACGGGGGCCCATGACGGCCGCGACGTCGAGGGCTTCGTCATCCGCTGCAAGATGAGCACCGAGCCTGCCACGCAGCCTTATCAGGACTGGTTCTTCAAGTTCAAGTTTGAGGAGCCGTACCTCATGTATCGGCAATGGCGAGAGTGCACAAAGGCTCTCATCTCCGGCAAGCAGCCCAAGTTCAAGAAGCACCTCAGAATCACCGAGGAATACCTCCTGTACGCCCGCAAGCGTCTGGCTATCGATCCCAGGCTTGGCCAGCTGTACAGCCAGAACCATGGCATCATCGCGCTGCGCGACGACTTCCTCGAGTTCAAGAATCTCAACGGCGCCGACGCCGCCAACATGGAAGAATCGGATGCCGTCGTCATGACCGAGGTCACTGGAGACGTCATCCTGTGTCCGATTGCGACCATCGGCTGCGGGAAAACCACCGTGGCCCTGGCACTGACGCATCTTTTCGGATGGGGGCACGTCCAGAATGATAACATTTCTGGCAAGGGGCGTCCGCCCAGATTCACAAAGGCCGTTCTAGATGAGCTGAAGCAGCATCCCGCGGTATTTGCGGACCGAAACAACGCGCAGAGACACGAGAGGAGACAACTCATCACCGACGTGAGACTCCAACATGCCACGGCCAAGCTCGTGTGCTTCAACTTCCGCCACGACGAGGGTTCCATGGACGAGATTCGGCGAGTCACCCAGGAGAGGGTCATAGCGCGGGGTGACAATCACCAGACGATTCACGCTGCAACGGACAGAAACAAGTTCATCGGCGTCATGGAGGGGTTCATTAACAGGTTCGAGCCTTGCACCCCCCATGCTCGCCCGGACGATGGCTTCGACGTCGTTATAGATCTGGATCCAGCCGCGGGCAGCCGCACGAACCTGGAAACGGTAGTTACGCAATTACACCGGTACTTCCCCAACCTGGTCAAGGAGGCTCCATCTTCGGAGCAACTCGATGCCGCCATCGAAGCGGCCATCGGGTACAAGCCGGATTTCAAGCACAGCCTCCCTGATCGAACGAATAGAAACGGCAACAACGCACAGCAGCAACGAGAGGCCCCAAGAAAAAAGAAGAGAGTCCTTGAGTACATGTCGGTGGAGGTCCCCAGCAGTGCAATCAACACCGTGCTTGAGCAGACCTTCCGAGGATCCGATGCCCAGGTGTCTCGCTTTTATATGCAGCTAAAACAGACTCGGAGAGTGCAGTCCAAGTACCACGTTACGCTCATGCATCGCGCGACGTCGAGAGAGCACCCCGAGCTGTGGCAAAGATATACGAATCTGCATGAGGTAGCGGGGGAGACCGACCAAAAACTTGGCCACTGTGACTTGATGCTCGAACGGGTATGCACAAATTGTTTAGATTCTGCCAGGGTATACTATGCATGCTAATGGGGCCCTTTTGCTCAGGTTGTATTTGATGATCGCATCATGGCCATCGTGGTCCGCCTCATCGACGCGGAGGGGAAGTGGGAGTGCGTGAACCGCGTTGCTCATATAACAGTCGGAACACGAGACGACTCGGTGAAGCCCAAGGAAAGTAACGATCTGCTGGCGAGGTGGCTAGACCAGGGTGTGGCGGGGGGCGAGATCGCGGAAATAGTGCTTGAGCCAAAGCCAACAATTAAGGGTGATGTCAAGGCCGTGCTGTCGAGATAGGACATGGCAGCCTCCGGTAGGATGTCGGGGGTAACAGGCGAGAGGGAAAAGGCGGCGCTCAACCGGCAGACCTGCGGGCAACTTGGCTTCCGGGCGCGGCGTCGTGCACCAGCGCTGGAGCGAGAGCAGCATATACAGGAGTAACTGGACATGACAGACACGGCACTATCGGCATCAATACATCACTTTTGCCGAGGCTACCTCTTTATTCGAGGTCAAGGCCTGACTTTCATGGCTCTGCACCATTAGGATGAGCAGCGCCACACAAGGCAGGGCAAGAAGAGGTTGCGCCAAGCCAGCTGCGATGCAGTCATTTGTGCTGTTTCGTAAAACCATCTGCTAACGCAGTATTCATTATGCACATGCTCGTCCTGCGTCGGGAAGCGGCTTGCTGTAGGGGGCAGGGGGGTATATCTATACACTTCAAGAGTCGCCGAGTAATGGCAAGAAGCAGGAAATAGACATGCCATCAAAAGAGAATAACGTGCTTCTAGTCACCCGTGCCGTGCCCGATTACTATTCGTCGTCCAGTATACGGCTGGCTATTCTGCCGAAGAAAGGCACCTCGAATCTGCGTTACAGAACAGATGGTGTCAGTTGGGGTGCTGATGAGGAGGAGAGAGGGGGGCGTCCTACCTGTCGAGGATTTCGGCATCTCTGTATGCTCTCAGCGCGAGGAACGCAATGAGCGCAATGTCACCGATGAAAAAGACCCAGCTGAGGAAGGAGGACCAGGAGAAGATGAGGTGAAAGACCAAAATGGCCGTGAAGAGCAAGGCGGACTGCCAGGCGTGGAATCTAGGAACACGGAGCTTGTCAGCGCCAATGCGTCACGGATACTGTCGTGTCTGGTGCGAGTGTGGCCATACCGGACGTAGTCGCTGTTGCGCTCGAGGATCAAGAGGATGATGGCGCCGAGCGGCGGGAGAGCCAGATACGCCAAGCAGGCCTCGTAGTCGAGCCTCAGGCCGAGGCTGGTGTCGAACTCGCTGACCTCGGCGGCGGGAAACGCGCCGGGCATGTTCGACGAGGGTCCCGCTCCGGCCCCGGCCCCGGCCCCGGCCCCGGCACCGCCTGTCCACCCGCCGGCCTGGCCATCGAAGCCAGCCCAGGCGCGCTGAGGCTGCGGATGCTGGAGCGGCGGCGGGCTCCTGGCGGCGGCGGCGGCAGACGGGGAAAAAGCCCGTCGGCCGGCGTCGTTGGAGGGCCGCAGGGACGACAGCTCGGGCGACGCGACGCGCGAGTGCTCGGGGGGCGACGACTGGTACGGGGCGAAGTCCATGGCGGGCGGCGGCGGTCACGCTGATGGCATAGTATCGGGGGAGAGAAAGCGCTCGCGGTCGTCGTCGAGGGGCAGTCGCGCCAGGCTGTGCAGGCGGGTAGAGAGAGGCGCCTCTGTTGTGGCGCTGGCGAGCGGTGCAGGAGACGACGTGCGCTTTACGGTAGGGAGGGTCGCGTACGGTCTGTCTGTCATCCACCGTCGTCGTCGTCGTCGTCGGAAACTGCTTAGGTGGGCAGGGTGTGTTGTGTGGCTTGGTTGCTTGGGGGGTTGTCGTGACCCTTGGCGTGGAGCTACGTAATCGTGCTTGTTGCTACGCTGAACGGGAGATCCATGTCTGGCTGGAGTTGGGCTACCCTACACCAGATCGTCTCGATGAACTATATATCCGTACTTCGTACTTCTCATATAAACGCCATGGCTAGAGCCTCACCAATACCACCGTGCTAGTACTTCCAATGGCGGGTGAGCCACACCATGGAAACATACCATGATATATTCGTACTCCCACAAGTCTATCATACACCGGCAAAACATGCCTGGGCCCGGAAACGCCAAATCAACCGGCCGCCAATGTAGCCGTAATGTACATGGTATGCTTTTGTGCCGTCGCACGCGCGCTACGGAATGCCTCACTTCGTCTCCTCCTCCAGCTGACCCTTCCTCCCTTCCAGGGCCAACCAGAGGCTCCGACCGCCACTCTCCAGTGCTGTTGTGATGCCCAGGCCGGCGCCCTGGAGAATGCCCACGAGCTGGGCGCGTAGTCCGTCCATGCCTCCTTCGATGCCGCCGACCCAGTTGACACCGGCCTGATCAAATATTTTGCCTTCAATCCGTCCGCCGACGAGCAGAAGCTTCGCAAGTCCGTTCTGGCACGTTGCGTCGTGGTACCCAGGGTTCTTCTTCCGCGTCGGCGCCGGAAACTTGCCGGGCACCGGAGACAGCACGCTCAAAGCCGCGGCCAGGTGCGCCGGCGAGACGGCAGGAAGCACGAGTGCTGCGAGGGGCCCAACCATGAGTGGCTGGATCTGCGCGTAGGCGGAGTCAGGCGGGATGCTGGCCCCGCGGATTGCGTTGTACGCAGCGTCCGAGAGGTCGTGCACAAGCGGTCCCCGTGCCGTCCGTGGAGTAGATGCCAGCGCTCCCGCCGCCTCCGGGTTGTAGAACTCGACAATCTTCAGGGCGACGTCCAACATGGTTGTCCTCAAAACCTGAAGCTGTACCAGAGGCGCGAGGTCCAATGGCTCGGCCCCGGCAACCGGGCTCGGCGCAGGAACAGCCGCAACCGCCCTCTTCAGCTCTCTTCTCACCGCGGCCCATTCCACGGCCGTCAGGTTGCTGTGTTGGAAAAACAGTATCAAAGGCGTCGTTCGGAGCAGCGACGTATAGGTCCGAATCAGCTGGCTCTTCCTCGTCTCAACAGGGCGTGCGCTGGGCGGTTTTGTCGGCGGTGCGTATTCGATGGGTCGTTGGGCGACGGCAGCAGCGTGTCCCGGTGAAGTTGTCGAGAAACTCTGACCGCCGGCAGCAAGCCAGGAGGCTCTGGGAGCCGCATGCTCCCGTGCCAGCTGTCGCAAACAGGGCCGCGCAGCGCGAGCCAACCTCCGTACCATCCTGCGTTGTATCTGTCAGTATCCCAGCGGAAAATTCAAGGCACGGTGCCTCGGAGTTGGCTGGCCTACTTGACACGATGCCGTCTGGCTATCCGACAATGGGGAGCAAAGAGCCTGGCTGTCGACGAGAGAGGGACCCTGA
This sequence comes from Tolypocladium nubicola, assembly GCA_024340505.1. Classification (NCBI taxonomy): domain Eukaryota; kingdom Fungi; phylum Ascomycota; class Sordariomycetes; order Hypocreales; family Ophiocordycipitaceae; genus Tolypocladium; species Tolypocladium nubicola. The sequence continues at coordinate 18,526 of JALHCA010000532.1, forward strand.
CATGTAAGTATTTCTGCCCATTCGTCTCTTGGCTTGCACAAACAGATTCCGTGGGTCCGGATCAATCTGGCGCCGTTGGTCAGGCACAACGGGTGACTAAGCCACACGGACGTGCCACAGTGCCACACCCAGGCCTACGCGCCACTCTCACTGCCTAAGGAAGGTGCTGGACCTGCCAGCAGCCTCGCAGCTTCGACCTCTCCCCGTGTCTCGTGAACCTCCGAAGAACAACCTCCCAGCGCCTCCAGTCGTGGTCATCATCGCACTTCGACCGCCAAAAATACAGAGTCTGCGAGCGCCTCTATCTCTTCGTCTCCATTTCTTCCCGCATCCTGCCCCCCTGACGTCTGTCACGACTGCCTCCTCTTCCCGCCTCACCCTGTCCCCGTCCCCGGCGACCACCAGCCCGTTCCGCCGCCAGCTTCGACGTCCGAGTCACCATGTCGACACTCGAGGAGCTCGACGATCTCGACCGCAGAGAAAAGGACGACAAGAAGAGAGATGGCGGAGACGACCGTGACAAAACGGGTGCCCCGGATGGCGACGAGGACATGAAGGACAAGGACGAGGACGACATCCTCGACGAGGAGATCCTGGGCCTCAGCACCCAAGATATCTTGACACGGAAGCGGTTGCTAGAGAATGATTCTCGAATCATGAAGAGCGAGCTGTCCCGGTTATCACACGAGAAGGCCGCCATGGGTGAAAAGATCAAGGACAACGTCGACAAGATTGCTAACAACAGGTGAGTGCTCAGCCTGTCTTCCAGGGCCTGGGGTCAGGGCACATCGAATTCCGAACTGACTTGGTGACACAGGCAACTGCCCTATCTTGTTGGCAACGTCGTTGAGCTGCTGGACCTCGACCCCACGGCGGAGTCCTCCGAGGAGGGCGCAAACATCGACCTCGACGCGACCAGGGTGGGCAAGTCGGCCGTCATCAAGACGTCTACGCGGCAAACAATTTTCCTGCCGCTCATTGGCCTCGTGGACTCGGACAAGCTGAAGCCCGCCGATCTCATCGGCGTCAACAAAGACTCTTATCTCATCCTCGACACCCTGCCGGCTGAATATGACAGCCGAGTCAAAGCCATGGAGGTGGATGAGAAGCCCACGGAGCAGTACACTGACGTCGGCGGGCTGGATAAGCAGATCGAGGAGCTGGTTGAGGCGATTGTGTGGCCCATGAAGGAAGCCGATCGGTTCAAGAAGATTGGCATTAAGGCCCCTAAAGGTAGGCAGCCAAACACTCGGCCTGGCCCTTGTGGCCAAGCACGTTCAGGTTCCCGAGGACCACGAGTCGTTGCCGTGTTCTGTTGCTGACCCGTACGTGCCAGGCGCTTTGATGTACGGCCCCCCGGGCACCGGCAAGACCCTCCTGGCGAGAGCCTGCGCGGCTCAGACGGATGCTACGTTCCTGAAGCTCGCCGGACCACAGCTTGTGCAGATGTTTATTGGAGACGGCGCAAAACTGGTTCGCGACTGCTTTGCCCTGGCCAAGGAGAAGGCCCCGGCGATTATATTCATCGATGAACTGGACGCCGTGGGTACCAAGCGGTTCGACAGCGAGAAGAGTGGCGACCGAGAAGTACAGCGAACCATGCTGGAGCTGCTGAACCAGCTGGACGGATTCGCGTCCGATGACCGCATCAAGGTGCTGGCGGCGACGAACCGGGTCGACGTGCTGGACCCGGCGCTGCTTCGGTCGGGCCGCCTGGACCGCAAGATTGAGTTTCCGCTGCCAAACGAGGAGGCGCGGGCGCAGATTCTCAAGATTCACTCGCGAAAGATGAAGGTGGACCCCGGTGTCAACTGGGGCGAGCTGGCGCGTAGTACCGACGAGTTTGGCGGTGCCATGCTCAAAGCCGTGTGCGTCGAGGCAGGCATGATAGCACTGCGGGGCGGCAAGAACAAGATTGGGCACGAGCACTACGTGGACGCCATTGCCGAGGTGCAGGCCAAGAAGAAGGACGTAAGTGACAATCCGGCGACCACGGGGGGTGATGGTGAGCCCAACGAACTGACCATGGTGCATCGCAGACTGTCAACTTCTACGCGTAATGCCTGTCCGCTTGTGCGGGAAGGGGCTGCGAGGTGGCCGTCGACCAAGCGGGATGGAGCGAGGGGATCATTGAAGTGGCATAGACGGAGGATGCCGGCCCTTGCAGATAGAGAAAATGTAACAATATTACAGCAGCCATGGCCGCGCAAACAGCTTGGCTCGGCAAATATCCAGCCATTGGGCACTGTCCTGTTGTCTATTCCCTGGCTTGCCGATCTACCAAGCGCCCAAACAAACGCACGACCACGTCGTCGGCGGACTTGCTGCTGCGTCTGTGTTGGCCGTGGGGTGACTATGTCCCTTGTTGGAGCTGTTCGCGGTCTCAATAATCGGTCCGGCGCAGGCTCAAACTGGTCTCCCCAGGCAAGCTGTCAGCATATTGCCATGGCCATTACGCAGTGGTACTATTCAGTTATCCGAGGCGCTTTCAAGGAAAGGGCCACGGCTCGCACAAAATGAATTCACGGCGCATCCCGCATTCCGATGTATACCTAATTCGCTAGAGTACCGGTACATACGGCCGTACCTACAAGACAGTACGAGATCCCATCGAGCTCTACTCTGGACTTGAATCAATGCAGTTTGTTTTTTGCGCCGTGCGCCTCTACGAGTGCATCCAAGTCGGAACTCCGGAAGCTTTGCTCCAGAGGAGCTCCGGGGGTCCAGGAATGGGGCCGGTTCCCCACACTGGAAAACGGTAAGTGACGTTCTGGTGCAGCCAACCTCATCGCTACGTCATCGTGGCAGGAGCTCCAACTCCGCGCAAGCTTTGCCTGGATACATACATACGTGTACCTGGGTACTTGGCCTCCAGCGAGGTGCCTTCCGGGAGATGTCCAAGAAGGCAGCTGTTCGTCATGATGTTGTCCAAGAATCTAGATAGTCAAGCTGATGAAGCACGTTGATTCTTCACAGCAACAGCCCATCTCGTCATCGAGAGATACCTGCAATCATTCCCTCGGACAGGGCCGTCTGTCAATCGGCGGCCGAATTCCAGCCACAAGCCTCCCAGTGACGTGATGGATCCTAGGTACCCCGTACATGGCAGACAGTCAGGCATGTGCTTCCCTAAGCAACCGCATCATCCATTGACCTCGTTCGCCCCTCGTCATTGCAACGTCTCGCTGAGGTGGTCCTGTTAAGCATTTTATGTCATCGGTTTCTTTCCCACCCGCAGCTTCCCTGCTTGCCTGCCCCTCCCTCCCTCCTCCCTTCCCTGTGTTCCGTCGTCATCGCCCTCACTCTCCCTCCCTCCTCACAGAATCCCATCTGACTTTTGGTCTTCTCTCCTCCATACATGAAGAGGCTTCCGTCCGTCGTCTGTACCCCTTAGGTAACCAACCAAAGCTGCGTCTTCTTACCTCTCGTCCGTCGTCGCCCTCGCCCTCGCCCTCGCTCTTATAACAGACTCCTCTCGGTGTAGGCGTACGGGACCCGAGGCACTCGTTCTACCATCGTCATGAGGCCCTTCGCCACCATCCTGACGGCTGGCCTGGCAGCCTCTGGCGTTGTCGCCAGCAGCTGGTTCCCCGGCACAAAGTCTGGTACGTGAAGCACTGCATGCCTTTTCAGACTCGCAGACTTCACAGCTCGGAATCCAGCTAATTCAGAACGCGCACAGTTTACAACAAGTGGCATGAGACGGAGCTCGAGCGCTGGCTCTCCGACCATGGCATCCCCCACCCCACGCCAGCTGACCGCAAGGACCTGGAATCGCTAGTTGAGAAGAACTGGAACGACATGGTCGTCGAACCCTACAACAGCTGGGACACCGCCCAGTTGAGCTCCTACCTACAGGCCAAGGGCAAGGACGCCCGCGCGGAGGCCGATGAGACCAAGGACAGCCTCATCTCCCAGGTCAAGGCCAACTGGTACGAGACCGAGGACACTACCCACCACGCTTGGGCCAGCGTCAAGGAATGGATCCTCGACACTTGGACCGAGAGCCAGCTTAAGGCCTTTTGCGACAGACATGGCATCCCAGGTGCGTCTCGCCGCCCACCCGCTCTCCTCGACTTGCCCAAGAGCCATCATCCACATCCACCCATCCACTCTCATCCACTCTCATATGCTAACCGTCACTTCCTTGCAGTGCCCCAGCCGCGCCATCGCGACACCCTCCTCCAAAAGGCCCGCGCTGGTTACGAAAACGCCGCAAAGAAGGTTGGAGAGACGGCTGCGTACCCCGGAAACTGGCTTTACGCGTCGTGGTCGGAGTCTGACCTCAAGGCCTGGCTCGACGCTCATGGTTTCCCTGCCCCTCAGCCCTCGACCCGCGACAAGCTCATCGCCTCGGTTCGCCGTAACTCTCGAATTGCCTATCTCAGAGCCCATGAGGAGGCTGCCAGCGCCAGCGCCAGCGCTCGGGCTGCTTATGCCACCCTGACTGACATGATCATCGATGCCTGGGGCGAGTCTCAGCTCAAGGACTTCTGCGACAAGAATAGCATCCCCGTCCCCCAGGGAACCAGGACTAATGAGCTCCGCGCCCTCGTTCGCAAGCACCGCGCTCAGATTCTCGGAGACACTGTCGGCGCCAGTGCGTCGTCGGCCTTTGGTGCCGCCACGTCCAACGCCCGCAACCAGTACGCCAAGGCTACCGACAGCGCTTCCCTGGCGGCCCAAGATGCCTTCTACCAGGCCATGGACACTTGGTCTGAGAGCCGACTAAAGGCCTATCTTGACGCCCGAGGCATCCCTGTGTCTCAGAGGTCAAGCGCGGATGAACTTCGAGCCCTTGTTCGCAAGCACTCGCATAAGGCGTCCACGGGATGGACTGCGTGGACCTTTGACGACTTCTCGCGCGAGAATCTGAAGCAATACCTTTCCAAACATGGTAATGCCGCGGCCAAGGCGGCGGCGAAGAAGAAGGAAGCCACACGTGACGAGCTTGTCAGTGCAGCGCAGTCGGCTTACTCGTCGGCCTCAGCCGCTGGTGGTGCCAACTATGCTTCCGCAACCAGCTACCTTACGTCCGCTACCTCGGCGGCCAGGAAGAACGCTTTTGAAAGTTGGTCTCGCACCGACCTCAAGGCATACCTTGACAGTTACGGTGTTCCAGTACCCCAGGGCTCCAAGCTCGAGGAGCTCAAGGCGTTGGCCCGCAGGCAATCAACCTACTTCAAGTATGGAACGTCGTCACCTGGCGAGACAATCTTCGCTACGTTCGGAGAGACGGCCAGGGAAGGCTGGAACTGGGTTGCGAACCAGCTGAACCTGGGCAGTGAGGCCGCCCAGGCAAAGGTGGCCGAAGCCGAGGCGGCAGCCAAGGCCAAGGCCAAGGAAGCGAGGGAGGAGCTGTAATTGGCGTAGCCTGCGGGCTGCGTAATTCATCTTCCTGCCCGAAGACGAGCGTCGAAAGAAGGTGGCATTTCCGAAGACATCGACTATCTGTTCGAGCACACGCCATGAAACGGATGGGCGGCCGAAAATGTACCTCGTTGCGAACCTTCAGCCGGCTTATGATGTGCGTGACCATTGGATGGAGAAGGGCGGGAAAAGATCACGAGTGAATTCGTTTGGGGCTGCTGTCTGCTTAGTACTCGTTTGGGTCTATGCGGCCGTTTTGGCCTTGTTGATATATAAACTCACGCCTTCGTTCGCCCTGGTGTCCATGATTTCTTCGCTAGAAAACACAAGCCTGGCCGTAAACCTACCGTGCTGATTCAAGGGAGGTCGAGTGTGACTAGGTAGGGTTGGTGGGCTCTACCTATTCTTCAAGGCACGTCAGAAAGCACCGAGGTCTGAGCACATATATGTATGCGCCGTCAGTCATCGTTCGCAGCGGTCTACTTAATCAGGGGTATCTCGTCATGGAAAATGTCAGCAAATTTGAGCTACAGAATATACATATCATGAGACTGCCTTCTGCCATGTCCTCCAACCCATCGAACCAAGTATTGTGTGACTAGAAACGAGCCAGAACCATTCTGCACCCTGTGCCAGCCGCGCATAAATAAATGGTCACCGTGGAGAGCAGAAACTGATCGATGTCTGAAAATTTACAGCAACGGCTGGCGACTCGACCCTTTTCATACCTGGTCCGATACAGTCTTGCGCAAAGCCACCGCATCCGTATCTAGCCATGGACAGGCCCCGAGCAGGTAGGCAAGAACTCCTCTATAAAGGGGCAATGCTGCTTGGGGCCCGGAGTACTCCGCGAATCTAGGGCGTGCATCTCTCCGGCAGGGGTTGCCAAAGAGTCAACGGCAATGACCTCTGCAGAGCTATCCGGGGGGCTGCCAACCTCATGCGTTATAATATAGCGTCGGCTGGCCATGGTAGTCTGGAAGAGAGAACCCCGGACGATTACGCCCACAGCCTGCAGGTTCCGTCTGCTCCGGCACTCAAGCACCAAGGGTGCCGCGGGTGCCAGTCAACATCCATGACTCCCAGTTTGTTGACTACCGTGTGGCCACGGAGCATCTTGACGGGTACAATTGTGGCGCTCTCCATGAGGTCATTGACGACCTTGCCGTGGAAGATCTGAAGCGTCCCGTCGTCGCTGGCATCCGCGAATAGCGGCAGGCCCTTGTGGTACTTGACTGATCGGATGGCCTCTGCGTGGAACCTCATTGTCTTGTACGGGCGGCTCGACAGATCCAGGTCGTGCCACAGCAGCCGGCGGTCGTAGGATCCCACGATTAAGTTGTCGCCTCCGGGGTGGATGTCAAACGTCGATATCCAGCGAGCGCCGGGCTGGATCACCTTCATGAGCTCTTGCCGCTGCAGGTCGTAACAGCGGATCATGCGCTGTGTGGCGACGAAGAAGAGAGGCCGCGAAGGGTGGAACTGGGCCGTCTGCGCGAGGCCCGGCAGACGACGGAACGGGATTTGGCTGAGGTGTTTAGAGAGCGTGTGGATGGCGACAGAGCTCCGCTGGCCCGTCGGTGAGACGGAGCAGATGAAGTCACCACGCCTGTGCCAGTTGAGGGTCTTGATAGCCGCCCTCACTGTGGCCTTGAGCAGCACCCCGGCATCCTCGAGCTTTGAGCCTGGTCTCGACCACTTCGCCGGCGGTTCTCGGTTGGTGCCACCATTGACAGAAGCGGCTTGAGAACCATTGGTCGCGTAGCCGAATCCGGCATCCAGGACATCGCGGCTCGCCTTCTCGACCACGTCGCTGCCTAGAGGGGGTACCATAAAGAACAAGTCTTCCCCGGCCGCGGCAGCAAGTATGAAAGTGTCCTTGTTTGGTCGCCACCTGACGACTTCGACAGATTCGTCGGAGCTGAGCTTGACGGACCAGTCCTGGTGTCCGTTCAGCGCCCACACCCGCACGGTGCCGTCGTCACCACCAGACGCGACAAATTCTCCATCGGGACTGAATGCCACTGAGCGCACACGTCCTTCGTGTCCCCTGAAGATGGTTTGGCACACGGTGGGGAAAGGCTTGAGGTCCTCAGGGCGAGGGAGCTTGGGAAGCAGAGAGTTGGGGTCGATGTTCAGACGGTTCTTTCGAATTCTCGGTGCCAGGTAGAGGTCCAGACACCTTTCAAACCTCTCCTTGACGAAGCCAGCATAGCCGGGCACCTTGCGCAGGGAGTCGAACTTGGCTGGGAGGTACTCCTTCTCCCTCTCCTCGGCATCGGCGCTCTCCCACGACTGCCTTTCCTCGGCGGTTGGTAGATACTCTGCGGGGGGGTTATAACTGAGATCGTATCCAGGTGGAGCCAGCTTGGGAGCTGGAATGTTCATGACATGGGGCTCCTGCGGCTCTTCGTTGGCCCAGATGTCATAGTAAATCTCGCTCTCGCCCTCGTTTTCCTTCTCGCGGGCCTCGGGTGGTTTGTACGGCAATATCCGGCCGTCCTTGATGGCTCGTACGAGCTGTGCTATGCGCTTAGCCTCGTGCTTGGACGGGACGAATCGCCGCTTCGGCTCTGGCGCCGCACTCAGGGGCATCTTCTCCTCGATGCTCGTGAAGTAGGGAACCATGTCCTGGGAGGTTCTGTTAGCCAGTGAGTCTGCGCTGGTAGGCCGCAGGCGGGCAGGCGACCACGGGGACACACATACCGGGTACGGATCGTATCCCTCTTGGGGCACCTCGCTCATTTGCAGTCGGCGAAGCAGCTCCAGCTCATCCTGACTGAGGTTGAGCGGCTTGCCAGTCTGGGGGTCTGTCAAGCCGGTCCAGCCCTTGGGCAGCTCGATGCTGTCCAGGAGGGCATCCAGGGCTTCGCCAGTGGCTGGGCGCATGATCTTCTTGCCGTTGATGTCGTATCCAATATGAGGGTACGAGTCGTAGAAGGTCAGAGGGATATTGCCAATGGTGTTGGCGGGCTCCTGGGCGTCCGAGTCGTCGCTGTCGTAGACGACATCGATCTCCTTGTACTCGTAACGCTCGCCGCCGTTGGCGTCGACGACGACGCGGTAGTTTGCTTCGTTCGCGACATCGTCGCCGTCGGGGCTGGACTCGTCGTCGCTGTGCTCGTCGCTGAGCTCGTCATGCTGCCCACGCTCGCCGACCTCTTCCAAGCCGGGCGCCTGGTTGCTGGAGCCAACACTCTCGCCATCTGATTCGTCGTCGCTCTGCGATAAGATGCCGTCGAGCATGTCGCCGTTAAAGTCGTCCTCGCTATCGGAGAACTCTGCGGCCGCGGCAGAGCCCTTCCGCTTGCGGGAGGCTTGCGGAGGAGCCATTGGAGACGATTCTTTGCTTGCACAGGCGGAATGCCTTGCTGCTTTCAAATCAATTTGAGAACCGGTCGCCAAAGGAGTGGCAGGGAAGAGGCTTGTGAATCTGCTGGTTGGAATGGTTCAAGTGGGATGAACATGCACAGCTCGAACTTTTTTTTTCCATCTCCAAGTTCGGGGTCCGTTATCTTATCGCGGGCAATTGGGATTTCCAAGAATGGAAGTGCGGGTGGGTACCCGCTGTGACCAGGTGCTCAGCTAAGTACGTATCGAGTACGAAGTACCCCGGGGTCGAACCGTGAATTAATACATCCAAGGGATACTTTGCTTGTGCAATAAATTTTCTGGTCCGTGATCATGGGGTGAACTGATTGGAGACGCTCTGTAGTGTATTTAAAACAATGGAAATTGGTACCATGGCTGGCAAGGCTGGTCTAGGTACGAATACGTACGGTAGAGTCGAACGCAACAGAAACCAGCTATAGCAAGATATTTTGCATTCTTCCAATCTATCTATTATACTTCCTATTGACCAACCGTTGTTTGCAAATGCAGCATGGGGCCTCTATATAGACGTGCCTATCATGCCCCAAAATTACGCCAAAATTCATCGATACACATCATAAAGCAGTCATACGTGGTGTCATAAACAATTCCGTCCTAGCCAGCTGATTGTTGGCTCTTATCGCGAGAGGGCGGCAACTGGATGAGGAGTCAGCTTGACTTGGGCGAGACCAGAGCTTGTTTACTATAGCACTTACAAACCCTGGCTTCCCACGACTTGACTGGGTCCGCCTTGGGCTTCTTGTGAGAGGCCTTGGTCTTTTCTCCGCTGGGCGAACTGCTCAAGCCTGTTTCTAGGCGCCAATTAGCAGCTGATGGCGCTATAGAAGACACAGCCGGGGTCAATGCGCGACATACTACTCGGCTTCTCGGACATGGTCTTGGAACTGCCCACGAGCGTTTCTTCTGATGCTGTGTCTCGGAGGTAGGGCTTGTTGGAGGCCTGGGCCTGCGATGCTTGCTGGGAAGGCATTGTGTGTGTTGTGTGGGCTTTCACCGTCGGGGTTTTAAGGGTCGAGGCTAGAGGCAGGATGGATTCGATTTCTCTCAAACCGACAGTGTTTCTTGTTCCCTCTGTTGCTTGTTCCCTCTTCACCTACTCACGGGTGGAAGTGATGCGATGATGGCGAGATTTCTCCAGGCTTATTGCAAAGTTTGTTTGGTTACGGCCTGGTCTGTCGGAAGACTCAACCAGGAGGAACAGGCACGACTTTAAATACCTGCCCATTTTCCATGCCAATCCGCTCGCAGCACCGCCTGTCAAGACCGTCAAGGGCGGCTTCGGCTTCAGACCCATTGTGCAATCCATTGACGCATTGACGACTCTTTACCAGATTGGTCAGCCACGCGCGTGTAAGTCGGTTGCAAAGCCTCGACACGATGCGGGATCATTGGCCCATGTCGACTGTCGGCCCACTTGGGTGCGCCCTTGCGCCATCCTTTTTGTCCTGGGATCTGTCAGCGCGATATGTCAGCCTATCAGCTCAAGCAGCCGAAGCCGAAGCCGAAGCCGAAGCCGAAACTCTGGCCAGTCATGGACCAAGTTCTGTTATGTAGAGGCCGAAGCCAGGCGCTCGCTGTTGGTCTGGTGCATCTCGCCGTGTGATTCAACGCCAGCGATTCACGCACGCGGGGCGCGTCGTGCCCAAGCCACATGTCATGTCATGCCAGCGAAGGGCGGACCGCAACGGTGACACGACCGCTTCCGGCTCGCCGCTGCTGCGCCGCCGCAACGGCCGGCCGCAGGCGTGCGATCCCTGTCGCCGCCGCAAAGTCGCCTGCGACCACACCCAGCCCGTCTGCAGGCGGTGCAGCGACAGGAACCAGGACGAAGACTGCACGTACACGGCCTCGGCCCCGAGATCAGCAGCTTGGCTGAAGAAGGCAACGACGAGAAGTGGCAGTGGTGGCCCGCTATCGGAAGGCTCCGCGCCGCTCCCGTCTCCGGCTCTGGCCTCGGCCTCGGCCCCGGCCCCGGCTCCGGTCGTCTCCGGCCACCACCCTCGCAGCCCCTCCGCGGCCCCGGCGGCGGCGGCGACCAGTATAGACAAGCCCGGCTACCTCGGCTTCACCAGCTTCTCCACCATCTACGAGGAAACGAGAAACTGCCTGTCAACCCTCCAGGGGTTCCAGCCCTGGCTCGGCGACACGCTCGCGGACGGCGACAATGCGCAGCCGTGGGACCCTTCGGAGCTGCTCGCCTCGCCGACGCGCGAGATGTGGCTCGTCGTGCTGCGCAGCCTTCCCACGCCCGCGGTGAGCAACATTTCGCCCTCCGGCATGCCGCACTACCAGGAGTCCTGGGCTCGAGTCGTTGCCCAGCGCATCCTTGGCTCGCTCCGCGACCTGTTCGGCGCCTATCTAGGGCTTCAGCGCTCCCGCTCCGACGCGCAGCTGCAGCAGGTGGCCCGGTTCCTGACCAAGAACACGGTCAAGCCGTTTCGCGAGAACGTGGCTGACCCCAACGAGTGGATCGGCCAGTTCTCGGGCCACAACCTGCGGTGGGAGTCCCTGGGCCTCCTCTACACCTTTGGCGAGATGGGCCAGCTCGAGGGCGAGCCTGGCGAAAGCGATGCGTGGATCCAGGTCTCGCGGGTCTGCCTGGGCCTGTGCATCGACCTCGCCCGGCGCTTCTCCTACGGCTCCAGCCTGATGCTGCTGCTCAGCCTGCGGCGGACGGTGGTTGAGTCGATGCTTGCGGGCGACGCCAGTAAGTAGGCACCCTGGGCAGCATACATCCATGTATGCTGACACCACGGGCAGGCCTGTGCTGCTGGAGATATCACGCCGAGTCGGTAGCCATGATGACGTTCCTCGGCCTCCACGCCGAGACCTGCGACGCCTCCTATCGGCCGTCGCTGTCCTCGGAGCACAGGCGCAGGATCGCCGCAAGGACCTTTAGCAGGGACAAGGTGCTCGTCACCTTCACCGGAAGAACACCGCTTGTCAGTCGCAGATACACCTCGACGCCCCTGCCCCTCGATCTCGACGACAACGTCCTGCTTGCTGGCGAGCCCACCATGACCCGCGCGGTTCGCTCACTGGATGCCAGGGGGTGGAACACCAGCGGCGATGTGTACCCGGCGACCCTTTTGCGCGCTCGCACCATGTCTGCCTTTATCCGAGACGAGCTCATCGAGATTGCACTCGGCAGCCCTGGGCACCACTCGATAAAGTCCCTCTTGTGCGGTGACATCCGATACCAACATGAGGAGCGGGCATGATGAGGGCTGACCGATGCTGATAGAGACATCAAAGAGCGGCAGATGCGTGCCAAGGCCGAGTTTCCCTCGTCACTCACATACGACGCTCGCCATGTCACAGACCCGTCCATCCCCGCCAGCTCCCTCTACGCCAGGCTTTTGGTCCAGCTGGACCATCTGCAAAACCTCTTTCTGGCTGAGAGGCTGCTGCTACGACGCGGCCGACCCGACGAGGGCGACCTGCTCGTCGTCAGCTTCGAGATGGTGGCCCTCACGCTCACGTTTTGGACGCACAAGGACCGGCTTGCCGAGGTGCGCCGTGACTTTGAGTGGCTTGTAAGTTTGCCTTTCTTCCTCGCATTTCCAAGCTCGGACGACTCACTGACCGGCTCATGATACCAGCTCATGGCCTACGGTGCGCCAGGCGGCGGCATCCTGTGCATGGAGCTTCTGGACCCGTCCTTCTCTGGCCGCCATCCAAAGTGCTCGAGGATCAGCCGCGCAAGCATCGTCCAGCAGCTCAGTCTGCTCATGGGCTTCCTCGACTGGGTTCCTGCGTCGGCTCCCAACGCGGATCTGTGTGCAAACTGCAAGCTGGTCATTCAGCACGTTCTAGACCACAGCCTCAACGCCGCCACCAGTAGTAGCTGGCCGCCCGAGGCGCTAGATGCCATGCAGTTTGACTTCAACTTTGAGCTCCTGGATACCTTTGGATGGATGCGCCCAGATGTGCAAGCGGGCGACCTCTGAGGTGGACGACGGCTGACACTACTGTGAAAGGCGCCAACAATGGGCATCGAAGGCAAGACAAAGAGGCTGAAGGCACGGAGTAGCCCGTCAACTGCCGGTGAGCGACTGCATGACGGTGTCGCTTCGACTGATGCACGCCCAGCCCGCGATGCGGATCTCGGGCTGTTTCCAAAGACTTTTCAAGACATACTAAAATCGAATGCGTTTCAGCTAGTAAGAGGTGGCAAGGGGGCCAACAGGGAGGGAACTCGCTTTAGAATGCCGCTTCCGCCGAGGAGAAAGTCTCAGTAATCATCGGACGCTCCATGAGTTTGTCCTGCCTGCATCATAGGCGGCTGTACGTCGCGATCTTCAAGCCCGAGTCTGAGTGCAGGAGGGCGACCCCCGCAGGCAATCGTGAGATTTTCGCTCTTCGGCGGCATGTCAGAGACCGAGGGTTCAACAACTTGAGCCTCCTCCGGACACCGTCGCCGGCTGCATGTCATCTACCTAGTCAATCATCTCTGCCCTGAGACGCGCTGAAAGGCTAGGCATCTCGGGCCGAACCCGCCTTGGGGCGACGTCGGCATCGGCAGCCGGCCAGACATCCCAGTAATGAATAAATACATAATTTTGCCATATTCTTATGTATTCATAGTCGTGCCCTTATATTCTTATGTATTCTTAAGCTTATG
>JALHCA010000047.1:0-19233 GCA_024340505.1 Tolypocladium nubicola
ACATCGGCAAGGTGGTGTGGCTCGTGTGTGGCTGAATGTGGGGGGGTGCGTACGAATTGAGAGTTGGGTGCGTATTAATAGAGACTGTCAAGAAAAGTGCAGCCCGCCATGCCGTCCTGCTGCAATGGATCTTGGAGCAACTCCCTCTGATCGAGGCCCAGTTGCCACCCAAAAGAGCCGAGGCGAAATCGAATGCAACTGGGAGTCATGGACAGGCCAGCCAGCTTTCAGGCGGCAGCGTGGCAGCACCCACTCGAGCTCCCTTGGCGATGCCTGACGACGGACCTAGATCTCGAGACGAAATGCAAGAATCGCCAACAAGCGAGTCTCCTGCTAGGCGTCCACTCGAGTCCATGGGGCACAGAAGAGGGGTCGAGTTGGGCGATGGAGTGGAACAAAACACGCAGAAGCCGAAGAGTCTTGGAGAAGATGCCTCCACCAAGGCCGACCATCAGAGACAGGCCGGAAAGCCCCGTCAGGGCGACACGTCACTGGCCGACGGGACACCCGTGATGCCCGCAAGGGACGACAATGCTGCGACTCAGCCATTCGTGGCGGCAGGCATCCAGGACGCGCAGATTGCCAATGTTGGTACGGAGGGTGGACGACAGCAATGGCTTCCGGGATCTCTTGGCGAGACAAAACGGCATCTCACTGACGAAGACGACTTGGGCAGGCGAGACTCCAAGGGGCGGAAGCTCTGGCATCGAGAGCCGAGCTCAGCCTCAGGCGGCAGTCCCATCCCGGCAGAGGCCGGGGAGAAGACGTTGACCCATGCCGACTCGGCAATGGAGAAGACGTTGACCTATGCCGACTCGGCAAAGGACCAAAACGAAGCCGAGCCTCGTCGCAGCGCACGCATTGCCGCGCGCAACGTGACGAAGCCTGCGGGGTCGGGGACCGCTACGACGCCAGCCGAGCCTCGCCGCAGCTCACGCACTTCCGCCGCGCGCAAATCGACAAAGGCCGTGGAGTCGACGGCGACGTCTTTGTCTGCCCACGGTCGGAGCAGCCGCGGAACGGCCTCGTCCAAGGACAGTGGGGCGGTGAAGGAAAAGAGGCGATCGCGGAGGGGGACTGGCACATGAAGACGTTGCTGACCCGCCCCCGTTCGCATGACAGGTCTTTGCGCCCGACTCGAAGACGGCTACTCGCGGGATCCAAGTCAAAGGCTCAAAGCCAGACGTCTAGCGCATGCGTCGCACGAAGCGGACCACTCTTTGCTCCATGATTTTCTCATTGCGTTGCTTTGTTCTCTCAGTTGTTCCTGTATTTCGCTCGCAAACCTGCCTGCTTTCCCTGGTGGGGGCGCTGCTGCTCGTCGTCTCGACCTGGCTCGTGACGGCTTCAGTGCGCAGGCCGTCACCTGGGGTATGTCGCTCGCTCAATCAAGATGCGTTGTTCATTGTGCATCCTGTCGGTGAATCCGTGTCTTGTCTTGTCTTGTCTGTTTCGTGCCGGCCAGCAAACCGGGACGGGTCGTGCACGGCTGCGGAAAGTATCTACTTCTACGGACGAGTTCCAGGCACCATCCTCTTTTACATCCGTCCACCACCACCTCCTCCAGCCGCCGCAAGAGAGCGAATGGCCGGCCACCTTCCCTGCACCTCTGGAGACCTGCCCCAGCGTTGCGTCCAGGCCCGCGACGCCGCCAAAGACGGCTTTCGCGGAAACCAGCAAGCCCCGACGTCAAGGGGGACCACAGCTCCTCCGTGAGAATCCTGCCCACATCTTGTCAGTGTTTGGACGCGAGCGCAGAGCTGCTCGTGTTGTGGCGCCAGGGCGTCAGCTGCAAGGAAGAGGTCATCAGCGAGGGGGGCGGGCTCGACGGCGGCAAGAGACGGAGAGTCCCAGACCAGTATACCTCGGGGCTTGCCGGCACAAGACGACCTTTGGTATGGGCTGTCGCTCGTCACGCCGGCAGTGCAGAGGACGTGTAGCCGGCCGCTGTCACGTTGTTGTTCCAGCATCGGCACACCCGCGCACCCTCTGCCCGTCGGCCAAGGCGACACGTCTTCCGAGTTGGCTCTCCTCGCACCGTGGCTCCAACACCGCCTTCCGCTTCTTGGCCGACGTCGTCTGTGTTTTCGGGCGAGCGCGGCCGGCGCCCTCCTCTCCGGGAGCCGGACGCCGCATTGTCTCTCGGCGTCGTTTGGCCGGCTCCGGCCCGGGGGGGCGGGTGCCGTCGAGCGCGTCGAGCGCATCGGCTCGCGCGTTCCCGCGCAGCTCGGTGGGCGTGTGGCCGTCGGTGTGGCCGTCCGCCGCTGCTGCGCCGTACATGTCGCGCCTTGCGCCTTGTCGGCGCTCCAGCAGGTCGAGCTCGGTGCGCAGCGTCTCTGTAAATTCGGGGCCGGGGGCCAGTGCCCAGAGTCTCGATGGGTCCATCAAGGCCGGCGTTTGCGACAGTCTCAGCAGAGATGCCACGATGGCGCCACCGATGTCTGGCGAGGGCAGGTGCGAGTGGCGATAGGTTGCGCCCGGGTCTCGGCCGTCGGCTGCGGCCCCGGGCATCGCGCTGGGCATCGCGCTGGGCACCGCCCCAGGGCGGCTGCCACTGTCGGGGGCAGTCGTCGTCGACATTTTGCAGCGTTGGAAGTCCTAGAGTTACCCCAGCACACGGGGAAGTTGCCGTATTGTTTCGTTTACCATGTACAAAGTACCGTGTTCTGACAAGGACATGACCGCTAGCAAATCGGAACAAGGCGAAGAAAGACCTGGACCCCTGGCGTTACGGACCAGCCCAGTGCGCTAGTGCTAATGCAACGTCCACTCACATGCACTAACGCGTACTAACGCGTACTAACGCATACTAACGCTCTAGTCCTAGCTTATTTTAACGACCCGCGGATCGTCCCGCTCGGCATTCCCCGCGCCCGCTTTTAGCGCGCCAAGGGAGTCGTCCATCCATCCCGACTCTGGCGGCGCGGCCCTGAACCACGAAGCAGCAAAGGTCCCAAGGTGCCTGGCACGACGCCAGACCATCTCGTGTGCGGGGGACGGGTCCTGCCCACGGGCATCTGCCAGCACACCTGGCACCTGGGCACCCGGCGTCTGAGCTGGGGTACGGCTCCCCCAGCGCACCCGGGCTCACCGACGCACATCTGCTTGCTGCGTCGAGCGCCCGGCGCGGCGCCTGCGCCATGCATGCCCGTCGGCCGCCCGTTCACGCACGCAGCGGCGTCGTCGCACAGGAGCACTGCCCTCTTGGAGCCAAGTTGGCCGACGCTGCTGCCCGCGCACCGGGGCAGAGCGCCATGAGGAACCGCGGGAGCGGCCGACAAGCTGGCGTGCGACTCGGCCACCTCCTGTCAGTTGATGTATCCACCGGCCATGTTTGCCAATCCCGCCAAACTGCACAGTTGCCGAATCCGCCAATTGTGGGGTTCTGGCGTCTTCTATGCGATGGCTACGCATGGCCACATGCGGGAGGCCCACAACATGGTGAATGAAAGCTCTTGAGTAATCGTAGGAGGTTCTGCATTTTATATTCGTGCGGACGTATTAAATTGAACTGATTGTGCTACGAATGCCGGAATCTAAAGTCAAGGAAGATTATTTGGGCTGGTCAGCGTGGAGGCATGCTCCTGGCCCAGTTCCCCCTACGAGTCTCCGCCAGCTGCACCGCGCACTCCTCGTTGTACCCCCTGAGAGTCTCCGGCAGCTACACCGCGCACTCTTCGCCGTACCCCCTGCGAGTCTCCGCCATCTGCACCGTCAGCTCCTCACCGTACTCCCTGAGAGTCTCCGGCAACTACATCGCGCACCCTTCGCCGTACTCCCTGCGAGTATCCGCTATCTACACCGTCAGCTCCTCGCCATACCCCCTGCGAGTCTTCGCCATCTGCACCACTCTTCGCCGTTTCCCCTGTGAGTCTGCGCCATCTGCACCGCGCACTCCTCGTTGTACCCCCTGCGAGTCTCCGCCAGCTACACCGCCAGCTCCTCGCCCAGTACCCCCTGCGAGTCTCCGCCAGCTACACCGCCAGCTCCTCGCCCAGTACCCCCTGCGAGTCTCTGCCAGCTGCAATCACGCGAATGCCTCTCTCACCCTCGCTGCGTAGTCTTCCCAGTCCCTGAGCTTCTTGTCCGGCAGATCCTGCGCCCCGAATCCCCAGTACCAATAAAAGACGTCGTCGAACACTTTCATATCAGGATGGTCCTGGTTGAATAGCGGCTGGATGTGCCTATTGAACAGCGTATACATGCCCACTAGTATCGAGACGGCGTGGAAGTTCTAGAAGCTGCCCCTTTGCCACACGCCCCGCTTGACCGATGCCTGGACAATTGAGCCGTTGCGGCGTCTCTCTTCGGCCTCGTAGATGGCGAGGTACTCTGTCAGCACAGCCTCGTACTCGGCAATGGCGTCGCGATCCCGGAAGCCGTCGACCGCCCTCGACGTCAGCCAATAGGGTGGCAGCTGCATTTCCATAGGCATGGCGCCCACTCCATGTCGATGACGGTCTGGATTTTCCAGTCCTCGAAGATGATTCGCTGATGCAGGTTGGTTAGCGTGAGGGAAAAGGGGCCGTCGCGGAGATTTGGGCGGATGAAGTGGTGCATGGTGGCCCGCAGCGCAGTGAGAGCAGCGAGCTGCATGCGGCCGAGCTCCTGGGTGTGGGCTGCGTTGGGTTGGCTCCGGAGCTTGCTATCCTGGAGGGAGAGGAGATCCGAAAGATACGATTCCACCTCAGCGTATGCACGGTGGCGCGGGATACCCGACGGGATCCCCTCGTTCTCGAGCATCGGGAAGTAAAGGGTCAGCGGCCGGTTGCACAAGGCGACGGACCCGTCGGGACGGAGCAACAAGGACCCAATGCGTGGCAGGGCAGTCGCATTAAGCGATAGCGAGATGCGTGCAATGCCACGGAATAGTCTCTCTCGATAGGCCTCGTCGTGGCGGTGCTCCAGCCAGCACATGGAGAGTCTCTTGCCGCGAGCCTCGCTGATGAGAAGGAAGCTAGCGCCCAGTGAGTGGCGAATAGTCCGCCGTCGAACATGACCAACGGGCACAGGGCGTGCAACAAGTGAGACAACCAGGCGTTTAATTGCCCACCGATGTTTTCCCCAGAAAGCCTTGTTGGACGGGTGCGTGACTAGGTCTGTTAAACCGGGATCACCGGGGACGTCGATGCTTGCCAGCACCTACCGTGGGCCCTTTGGGAAACCCAAAGGCATGCAGAATAGGGACCGGGACGTCTGGGCAATGCTCCTACAGCCACAGATAGGTGGCTATCTCTGTGCAGAGCTTTTCTTCGCTGTTCCCCGGGCACTGTTCTTCGCCAATGCGGTACGGAAATGGGAGGCGGAGAAAGACGGTTCGCATCATTGGCAGGCGAACGGGAATGGCAACGTTGAAGCTGCCGGACCTCCAGACCTCCCGGACGCCCACGCGACACCACGGAACGCCCAGCTGAAGCCGGACCATCTCCTCGATGGCAACGGTCTTGGCTTCGATCGACGTCAAGAACTTGTCTCGCAGGGCTGGGTAGCGCATTGGAACCAACACGTTACCATCGTCTGCAAGGGCCCTCTTCAGCGATTCAGAGCCGGACTGGCCAGGTTCGGACTGGCTCGGCCCGGGCTGGTCGGATCCGGATCGGTAGGCATCCGAGCGTGGCATGTTGCGCAGAGGACGTCAAGAATACGACGACTGCGTATGCTCTGACAGACTCCAGAGGACAAGTGCTTCGACTCAGGCGCAACAACAAATCTGCTGCAGCGAAGCTTGCTGTGGAGGCTTGCCTGATGAGCGTTGCTTGCGCATTCGCAGGCGCGTTGGGGCGAGTACCTGCAGTCCACCCGCGCGGCTTCTCCGTGCTCGCCTGACTGTGTTGCAATGCCAGCGGTGGCTCATCGGCGCGCATGGCTGACTAGGAAGGGCGCGCGCAACCCCGTACTGCGCCTTGGTCGCCCAAACTGTCTGGAGATATTTATATACGAGTAGACTCTTCAAAGGCTTTCCGGACGATGCCCTTCCTTTGCTGTCTCGCCCGAGGACTGCGTGCAGTCGGTGTCGGTCATTTGCTGCCGCCGTGTAAGCAAGTGGCCTTCGTCGTCCGGGTTCGGCTTCTCCTCTCGTTCCGTCCCCGAGGCGTGTGACTCCGGGGTAGGAGCCGCGTCAATCTGTCCCTGAAGCAATGCCCGAAGCAATGCCCGAAGCAAGTCGGCCAGGAAGGCGATGACCTCATTGTTGAATCATCCGGGACCGTCTGATCTGCTCGACGGCATCAGAAGGGCCCGCTTTATAACCGCGTGCCTCGTGTCGATCCGCGTCCCGATCCGCGTCCTGGCCACTGTTCCGAATGCGGCTAGCATTGCTCCCTGGAGGTGTGTGAACATCTTCCCCTGTCAACCCTGCCACGAGCCAATTCGGCGGCCAGAGCATCGACCCGTTGAGCGACGCGGCGCCGAGTGGTGCCGATAAGAACAAGTGTCCAACCGTGAATCAGATCAAGGGCAGAAGAAGAGCCACTTAATCATCCAGTCGGGCTGGTGGTGCCGTGTACAAGTCAGGTACACAGCCGCCAGGGCAGCACCAGTAGATCCAGTAGATCCAGACAGCAAGGAGACACCAGCAACAGCATGTTTTATTCCACACCGTAATAGCAAGAGGGCAGAAATCGTGCCCACCAGCGCCATGGAGAGAGCCACCAAGAAATGTAAAGAAAGTGGGCCATCCCGTTGAGTGCTCGACATCCCGTCTGCGATGGCTTGTGTCAAAGGCCATGTGTGCTGGACGAGACTCGGACTAGATAATGGCGAGTCTTGCGTCGTGCCCCGTCTGTGAAGATGTAGTGTCCATACCGTAGTTGGAAAAAAGGTATCGCTCTCATCATCGAGCCAATAGAACACCCAGTCGCGGCGGAGAAAGGCGCGTGTCATGTTCGTGAGGTAGGCCCGCATCATCTCCGTGAGGTAGGCTCGCGTCGCCCGTGAGGTAGGCTCGCGTCCGCAGGTCCCACACCGAGAAGTCGACGTCGCGAGTCCCTGCCAATGCCTTGAACGCCTCTCTGAACAGGCACGTCATCTGTCTGACGAGACCGTTCATGGCACTTCCGGTGGGGTACAGGGAGTCTGCCACAGCTCGCCGGTTCTCTAGAAGCCCGAAATGGTCACCGGAAGTAGGAGTTACGATCGGGCAGGGACCAAAGACTCCGCGCCTGTTGTTGGTGGCCTCAGTAATGCAACGAGGATCCCGCTGCCTGCCAGCATGGATAGCAGCCTCTCCAGGCAAAGAGCACGCTGCCTGCCAGCATGAATAGCAGCCCCCCCAGGCAAAGGGCACGCTGCCCGATTTTCTCAGCATACAATGACCACTGAGATGCAGGCAGGGCCGAGCTCCCTCACGGTTTTGCCGACGGCCCACTGGCCTTTCTGGTCTTGGCGCTGCTCCGCCGGAGGCCGCAAAGCCAGCGCGTAAACATTGTCCGCCGCCAGGCCAGACACGGAGGTCTGTTGCTGCTGTGGCTTGCGGAGCGTGGGGGCGGGCGACGAGACGACAAAGGGGGATGCGGCGCGGGCTGGCGCTTTGGATCCAGACTTGCTCATGTTAGCAACAAGTTTAAATAGTGGGCGCTTGGATGGGTGCCCCACCAGTCGCGAGGCCGGGGAAGGGGACGTACCGCGGCGGCGCAGGCAACAATGGGGGTGGCGGCGGAGGGCGGGACGAAGGTGAGACTCCATCTGCAGTCGTTGATGTCATGACCATTGCCGAGATCCCCCACGTGGGAGGGGCCACACGAGACAGAGTCTCGACCGGGGCCACGGGCCCACGCAGCAATGGGGGTGGCGGCGAGTCAGGGCCAAGGGCAGACGGCGTCGTGGTTGTCGGCGGCGTGAGAGCAAGGCCGTGGCTGGAGCGACAGCGGCAGGAGGCCTCGGTCGACGAGGCGATATGGCGGCGTCGTTGGCGTGGCATCCTGGGTGGCGGGGGCGACGAGTGTCGGAAGAAGGGATTTCGCGACTTGAAGAGGAAGGACAAGAGACGGCGGGACAGACGACGGTCAGGGGTTTGTGGTTCTTGCCGACGCGAGCTCTTTCCTGGCTTCTCACAAGTGCTGGTGGCCTGTGCCAGCCAAGTTGCGGACGAGAGGAGTGAGGCCAGAGGAAAGGTCAGGGGAATAAGGTTAGAGGAAGGTCAGAGGAAAGGTCAGAGGAAATGTCAGTGGAGTAAGGTTAGAGGGAGAGGAAGTAGGATCAGAGGAGAAAAGCCAGAGGAGGAAGAAGTAGGCTCGGAGGAAGTGGGGCCAGACTAGTAGGGCAAGAAGAGCCAGACGAGTAGGGCAAGAAGGGCCAGACGAGCAGGGCCAGAGGAAGGAGGGCCAGAGAACCTGGGGGAACCATCGTTAGAGTTTGAGCCAGCCATCGATCGAGGACGTCCCAGGCAACGTGACACTGCTTCATTCATCAGCAGGGGCAGCGAGACCGCGGTGGGGGGCGGCGAGAAAACCACCATTGCCCCGTCGCTCGCCTTGCGCGTCCGGATGGCCGTGACAGGCGGCGTCGACTCGTCGCCTTGTCGCCTTGTGACGTGCTTCTCCCGTCTTCCTCGCCTTCTCCCGTCCTCCTCGCCTTCTCCCGTCCTCCTCGCCTTCTCCCGTCCTCCTCGCCTTCTCCCGTCCTCCCGTCCTCCCAGGCCCACCGCCGGCGACTCGAGGCCGCCGGTCATGACAAGCCCGGGCTCGCGTCTGGACCCGGCGCGCCGTGTCAAGCAAGGGGCTGGGCCGGTGGCGCGAGGTAAGGTTCGGCTTGTCGACGAAACTCTGGCCTACTCGCCATGGCCTGTGGAAAGAGGTTTCATGGCGCAGAATGAAAGATGCCTTGTCAAAGTATAAAGTCGTGCGCCTCATATTCTTGCCCTATATATAGAGGTCTTTCCCCCTTCTTCCTCTTCCAGATCTTCTTCCTCTTCCTCATCTTCCTCATCTTCCTCCTCTTCCTCATCTTCCTCATCTTCCTCAGCTTCCCGCCCTTTCCACTATTCCTCGCCTCCCCCATCTTCTTCCTCCTCCTCATCTTCCTCCTCGTCATCATCTTCCTCCTCATCTTCCTCCTCATCTTCCTCCTCATCACCCTCGTCTCCCATTCCTTCCCCTTCTTCACCTACCCTCCCCGCATTCTTCCACCACCATGACCTCGCTTCTGTCCCGCTTCCTTGGGCGTCATCGACGCTACTCCCGGCTTCCAGAAGACTCTCCGGAATCCACGCATCCGCTCTCCGGCTATTCTCTCGAGTTGCCCTACAGGCTGCAACATGGAGGCGGCTTGTCTCCACTCGAGAGGCTACCGGCAGAACTAATGCTGGAGGTTGCCGCATACCTGTCTCCGGAAGACCGGGCTTCGTTGGCCCTCATGAGCCAAACCTGCCTCCACGACCTGGGACGGGGGTCTTTGGAGCTGGAGGAGACTCCACGCTTCGAGCTTCTTGTCCGCCTGGAGCACGACGGTGTGAGCCCGGCCGACGTTCTCTGCCCTGGATGCGAAGTCTTCCACCCGCCTGGCCTATCCCTGCCCCACGCGTGGAACTTTGACCGCGGGATGGCTGTCCGGCCTTGCGCCCAGTTTGGGAGCGTGGCGTCTGGAGAACTGCTCCGAAATTGCCGAATCGCATCTCCTTTTCTTCCCATACAGCTCCACTTCAATATGGTAGCTGCGGTGATGAGATGTTTTCGGCATGGGTGGTCGACCTACTCGGCAGAGACGCTGTCATCGAGCCTCCGGTACCAACACGTCGAATCCCGGTACCCGAGGCTTGTATGCACGACGGAATGCCGAATCGTCAACGGGCGCCTCCTTGCCAAGACGGAGAAGCTCATATTCCCGTGCAAGGGCAGAGCCGGTCTCCGAGATGCCGCCTCGAAAGTTGTTCAACTCGTCGAAAGGGAATGGGCCCTGCGGCATTGCTGCAGCCACCGCCGCTGGGCCCAGCACTACCGCTCCACGCTCCAGTCAAGCCAAGACCGCATCTGGAGCCCTCGCCCCGTCAGGCAAGCTTGGCCTTTTCTGCATGCCGACCTGCACCGAGTCAATGGTTGCGGGATGTGCTACACAGACTACGCCTTGAGCGCCCACGACCTCCCTGACGACAAGGGGCGAGTCATTTCCCTGACGACGTGGAAGGATCTCGGCAGCGGATACTCCATCGACGATTGCAGATGGAATTCGCACCTTCATCCAGGACACCACCCCTTTTCGACGGCAATGAAGCGGACTGAGCATGGACCGGTGGCCCAAGCCTTTGAAATGTCTTTGACGGGAAGGCCTGCGGAGCCATACTATCCCGAGATTGACGCTTCTAGCTTGCGGTACTTTCGTCCATAGACGGCTTGCGAGGGGGCGAAGGCAATGAATCACGGCGGTATCGGATACAGGGTCTATGTTGGTCTTAAAATGGCGCTAGGATAATCAGGGAGCAGTGGACAAGGACAATGGCATGCAACCATCGAGCCTCTATCTTGGTCTTGTAATGCCCTTGGCAATAATCATAGAACAGTCGACAATGGCAATGGCATGCAACCATCGAGCCTCTATCTTAGTCTTGTAATAGCCTTGGCAATAATCATAGAGCAGCCGACAATGACAATGGCATGCAACCATCGAGTCTCTATCTTGGTCTTGAAATGGCTCTAGTAATAATCATGGCGCAGTCTAGAGTTACAATGACATACCCACTGAGCCCTGTAGCGATGCTAACGGTACTGCAAAAGGCCACCCTCGTCTACGAGGCTTTGGTCGTTGCCCGTCTCCATGGCAGCCTCGATCCTCTCCTTTAGAATAGTAGCGCCATCGTCGAAGACCCCTATGGCCCGCTCATGGCCAGCAAGACGGGCCAGCAAGACCAGGGTGCGCAAATTTCCCCACGCGAACATTGCCGCCGCCTGTTCGGTGTTCCAGAAATCCTCGGTATTGGCCAGAGGGACCCGTTGGGATGGAGTCTCGTCCAGCCTCAACTGACGAGACAGCCATTTGCAATAGCAGTTTTCGTTATCCCTGTCGTGATCGGAGCAGAGATGCAGCGACCTCCCCGAACAGTCTTGTCTCTTGAAATGTCCCACGTAAGACAGGCGGAAATAAAGCCGGCCCAATTCGGACGAAGTCATGGCCGGGTAGTAGCAGTACATGCCGGGAGAAGCAAAGTCCAGGCACTGGCGCACCTGTCTGCCGTTCCACCACAGAGGCACTTTGGTTGCCTTCTGCAGCCTCTGCAGCATCGAGGTCGTGCCCGCGACGATGCGGAACATGCCGTCGACGTAGACATTGAGCTGTAGGTGGTCCCGCAGGCACGTGTCCAGCTCGCGCTGCACCTGCTCACGCAACTCGCGGTTGATGCTCAGGGCATGCCGCGTCTTGGGGATCACGTACGCCGACCGGAGGCGCTTGTCGGGGGATGGCTTCGGGCGAGGCCGATGGAAGTAGGTTATGCGCTTCCTGAGCCGGGGATAGAAATGAATCGTGTGCCTCCGAGCCATGGTTTCGAAGACGCGGCAGCGCACTTGTTCCGTACGGGTGTGCGGAACAAAGACTGGACAGTGGCGATGGTAGAAATCCGTCGTGGAGTTGTGTGTTTAGCGGCACTCCTGTGTCTGGTGGGACGACTCCATGTCTGCGAAGCAAGTATGAGCTGGATGTGTGCGGGAACAAGGAAACGCTCTTGCGTGTGAGAATGGGCGGTCCTCATCTTTTATGCCTCTGGCTGTCTTTGAGCCGTCCAAGCATGTAGGCACCATGGTGCGTTCATACTTTGTTTCGGAAGTGGTTTTCTTGGTTGACAGTCATTCTACAATGCTCCTTTCAGCGGCCATCTATAGCCAGATCCTCTGCACAGGAGACAACCCTGCGAGTAGCAAACGTGTTCTAGGTAGAGCGGAAGCAAGAACTCGTCTCGACATCATTAAGCCAGCACTCTCTATCCAGCCCATGCGATGCATCCACGCGGTGCCTCGGGGGACAGGTGACTCCCAGCAACAGCGGCCAGGTGAAGTGAGGCCGTCTCAACTGGTTTTGTCAATGGGGTTCCACCAGATCAACGACTCTTTCACACTTGGCCGCGGGACAAACACAATCGCTGGGAAACAAAAACAGAGCCATCGGCGACAAAGCAAGGCACATCAACCATGCGCGAAGCAGTCCTTGACGAAACTTGGCCGAAACAGTGACCATGGAGCTTCTCTCGCGCTGCTGCCGGCGCGTCAAGCCGATGGGTTTGGGGAGGCGCCGAGGATGTGGTAGGCAAGGGCAGACGTGAATTACTCGCGTGTTGGGTATGAACGATGATGGTTTGAGCCGAGGATGGGGTGCTAAATAATTGTCTCTTCGTCTGTAGTGTTTATCTTATGAGTCTACGCTACGATCTATCTACCTCTCCTTTACCGCTTCTCGCACCTTTCAATTCACTCCTTTAACAGCGCTATATAGTCTAGTCTCCGCGAGTGCGTGAAGGCGCCAGCTTTTGCTTGCACCTAGTCCGGTGCAATTACTTGGGTACCCTGCCCTCGGCTCTCGCAGTCTTGGCATGCCCCGGGTAAAGGGTGCTCGGCATCACTTTCAGCTCTGCGTGCCTATGGCAGCAGCTTTCTGTTGGCATTGGGTATTTTTTGTAGACCTTTGGCGGCTAGCTTTGCTTCCTCGAGGTCTGAGCCAAATCTGCGAACGCCCCGCCAGAAGAATCGTCTGTTGGGCTGCCGTTTTGCGGGGATGCGATAGGCGTGAGGGAGATGGCGCTGTAATACCATGTCGCCGGTGCCGAATTTGAGAGATCATTGTATGGAACAATAGGCCAAGAGTTAAATACAAGGCACAAGGGCAAATGTCAATTATTTGAACACATCTGCTACGGTAAGAGTCGAGGCCGCATTGGCCATGACCACGGTGCATTCGTCTTCTCAAAACTCACGCATCTTGCCTATGCCAACGAGCAAATGTGTGACGCGACCGAGTCGACGCACGTCTCGTCCCCAGAGGCGTCCAACTTGTGACGTCCGGACATCCGCTGGGGGGTTGAGCTGCCGCGACTTCGCTGCTCATCTTCCCTTCGCCCATTCCTGGACAAGATGCTGGGCGAGGGATGCGACGTCCTCACGGATCACCATCTACACCTCCGGCTCCGTGGAGGCTCGCTGTTTTACGCTGGTGGAAATGGCTTCTACACGAGTCCCTGTCGTCTTGCGTGCATTTTTGCAAAGCACTGGCTGGTGTGGAACCACTGGCGTTCAGCGGCCGACCCCGACGGTCCCCACAAGGCAGCGCCCGTACGGCGTTAGAAGGCGACTGCCACGCATTTTCAATTGGCGAGAGGTCCGGGCTTGCTGGAGCGTTATAGTAATAGCGAATATTATGGCGCTCTTTGTATGCTGTAACGGTCTTGCTTGTATGACTAGAATCGCGATCTTCTTCGAGGATGAATTGTTGGCTCTCGTTGAGCCAAGGAACTATGACCTTTCTAAGAACGTGGTCGCGAGAATACGTAGCCGTCATCTTGCCGTTGTTATTCGAAGATATGCGATACTCGTGGAGAGGACTTTTAAAGTCATAGCCAACGGCGCCCCAAAAATGAGCGTTGAAGCGTTCGTCTTCGAGTCTTGGCGAATCTTGCTCTTGAATGCAATCAGGGCAATACCTCTCGCTACAAGAAGCATGTCACTTATCCGACTAACGGATATCGCGATAATCTTCCTTCTTTAGTCGGTACTTGAGGCTCTTGCGCGTAAACTCGACTCTTGCTTCGGCAAGGCGAGGAGAGACCTAGGACTTTAGGCAAACAATGCACCTTCGCCATTACCTCGTGCCTAGAGCGCGTTAGACTATACGAGGGCTAACATCCTTATTAATGCCTGCTGCCGGCAAGAGCTCTGCCTAGGTAAGGATATGGCCATCGTATAGAGATAGTTAAGGTCTTCGTCTATAAGCTTCCTCTTTACACCCCGGGTCTCCGCGATAGTTTGATTACAGAAGCGACGGTCTGCGGATTAAAGGATTGCCCAGCTACAGCTCCTGCTGACTTGGCAGCTCTTGAAGATTCGGCATAGCTAAAGTCGTGTCCGTAGCGGCGCTTTTATAGTTACGCAGATGCAGTAGCCCCTTTACCCTTTGGGGGCTCCGAAGGGATCTGCATCCATCCACGCGCATCATCCATCCACGCGCATCATCCATCCACGCGCATCATCCATCCGCGCGTATCATTCATTCACGAGCATCATCCATTCACGAGCATCATCCATTCACGAGCATCATCCATTCACGAGCATCATCCATTCACGAGCATCATCCATTCACGAGCATCATCCATTCACGCACAACTGTATCCATTCATGCGCATCTGCATCCATCCACACACGCATCTACAAAGGAAGCACATGCAAAGGGTAGTCGAGGCAATCGTCAAGTCTCAATTAGATGTCAACGCTACTATTGGATGGGGATACGCAGCCATTTCCACACAGCCGACAGTGAGAAGAGGATCTTGCGCAAAAGAACAGCCGCCAAATCGTCCCCCTCCACTGCCGTAGCCAGCACTTGGAGCGTCGTGAGGGAGACGACAATAGAGAAGGCAGCCATCTGCACGTTGGAAAAGCAACCAAAGTCCGGCTTCATAACCTCGGCAGTCTCGTGATCAAGGCCCGGAAACGTACTGTAGTACACCGCATCCAGCAGACTCACACACTCCCGGCGACGCTTGCCAGCACAAGACGAACAGGGCTCGTCGTCTCCTCCAGCTGGGCGTTGACGCCATGCCGACTCGTTCATGCAGTACTGAGCAAAGTCCATCCGCGAAGCCTTCGATGAGAAACGCGTCCCAGCCGGCACCGACTCCGTGAAGCTGCACCAAGAGAAGCTGAGACCGAATTCCTGCTCAAAGGCGCGCAACTTGCCAGTCCAGAAGTGGCCCAGTTTCACGATGGCCTCTTCGGACCTGCTGCTGCTCAGGGGCAAGCCAGCAGTCGGCATGAGGAACGGACGAACCTCTGTCTCCAGCCAGCTGGCCATCTCGGCCTTGCGGTCACCGCTCGATATCTGGCGGGCTACCAGACACGTCACGACAGGACAATAGCTTCGGTACATGGCCTCCTGCAAATAGGCATCTGCCTGCTGGCGCTGCTGGTGCCGCGTCCCATCGGTAGAATCCCTTACGGTCGCGCCCAGGCGACGGGCAGAATTGATCAACGAGTGCATAGCGCCGGCAGCCTCCACGGCAGCGGGACAAAACGCTGTCCAAGATGGCAGCGGGCGTGCACGTCTACTCGCACGAAGAGCGTTGGCGGCCTGCAACAGCAAGAGAAGTAGTCGCTCACGCCGGGTGGATAAAAGAGTTCGATACCGAAGTGTTGGTGGTTATCTGTCGATGAAGAATAAGTACGAGTCCGAGTTCGCTCCGCTTGGCTGAAGAAGGTTCGTTCCCTTTATGTGCCTCTGGCCTGGTGACTCGACCCGTTGGCTTGGACGCTGAATCATGAGCCTGTGCCTGTATGAGCTCTGACCTGCCCGTCCCGACCTGTTCAGCGCCCGCACGCGGCAGTCGCCTCGGCTACAAAGCACAGCGCGCACACTCGTGCGAGTGCGTAGGCCGCGAGGCGGCCGACGTGCGTGCATTAGCCGCGCTGGGCATGGGCTCGACGCACCTTTGTCGCCGTCTAGCACTCGGATGCAATACTGGGGAGGGGCAGCATGCGTGACTCGGAACGGTAACTATGAAAGAACCCCCCTGCTCAGGAGGGGGCAATGATGAAGTTTGGAGGACATTGGCACGAGAAAATGTATTAGGACCCAGCTTAGTACAACTACACTATTTTGCCTGCTTTGCTACATTGTGAAAACCCGTCTTACGTGCTCGCATCTACTTGACATTGGGTGCGAAGGAATTCCATAAGCCGGGCATTCTCCGCGTCGTTTCCGGCCTGTGCGCCAGAAGGTCGCGGACTGCGGAAGTACTCTTTCTCAAAGAATTCCGGCCAAAAGCCTCCGTATTCCCAGTCGATTATGCCTTCAATCTTCAGGGTGACAGGATCGACGATGATATTGGATTGTGACAAGTCGCAGTGACAGAATACCAAATCGTAGCCTGGCACATCGGCGGCTGACCAGACAGTACCCCTAGGAAAGCATCGGGTCGCCCTTGGCGGAGGGCTGAGGATTCCAGAAGGACCTCCTGGGTGATTCGACCGAAGAGTTCGTAGAGTCTCGAGATGGCGTTCCACTTCCTTCATCACAACGGCTTGACAATCCGAGGGCAGTTCGCTTATGTAGACGCCAAAGAGCCGCTTCGTTATGAGCACGAAGGAGCCATTGTCGTCGAAGGCTTCGAGGACCTCTGGAACCGGAATGTCCGTCTCCGTCCGGATGAACTTGAGGCACGCAGCCTCGTTCTGAAGTCGCTCGTAGCCCAAGAGCGGGACGTACGTATCGCCTTTGAAGATTGTCTGGTATTCGCTAGGGCGAAGGCTTCTCTTGTAGAACCCACTAGGGTAGATGCGGAACTCTCGTTCGTGATTTTTCCAGGCTTCGATTGGACTCTCTGCCATTTTCGGGGTAGTGTACATCGGGGTTGTGGTCTCGAATCAAATTGGATGAGCCGGCCGTTTTGGAGATGCGAGATGGAAAAGAAGAGGAGGGGTTGGGCGTCATGTTGAGGCCACTAATAATAAATTGCAGGCCCACGGACGCACACGTGGCCCGTTCTAAGGGGCACAGTGTTGTATTGAGTCGCTACCCCGTCGCTACTTCGCAGGTAAGCTGAAAAGCCAAGGCTCGAGACCCTGGGTTCCTGCTCAACGCCGTTGTGAGGGCAGCGGGCCATGCACATGGTGTCAATATGCTGCAGGAGTGTTTAGTAGACTCGTTCTCATATTGTATCTAGTTATGGCTTCCTTCGCGAGCTGTGGGCGGATGGATGAAGACTGGAGAAGTCTAGGAGACCATTGGACTTGCACAGACGTGTCCCGGCTCTGTACATTCGATTCGCCCCATGTCAAAGCCACAGCGAACCTGTGTGTGTCTCCTTTTCTTGCTTCGGTCTGGCACCTGGGAGAGACGGCCGGAGTGGACAGGCCCATGTTGGGAGTAGCGAGGGCGGGCAAGGGGAAGTGGCGTAGAGCTGTGACAGCCAACGGACGTTCCACTCGATCCGTCGGGGCATCTCAATCTTCGTGTCCCGGGGATGGCAAACATCGGGCTCCCAGGCGTCAACACAACCACCGGCTAGTCCATGGCATGTATCAGCCTCGAGATGGTGTATTATCGCCTCCGGGGCTAGCTGAGGAGCTGTGAATATGCTCTTGGTGACAAAATGCAGGACTTGCTGCTGTTTCTCAGGGTGACGTCGTCAACAGGCTACTTTTCCGTCACGTCCTGCTGCGGATTGGATCACGCAGCTAAGGCATGTCGTGGACAACAATGGTAGACAGTCAAGGCGTGGCAGATGTTGCAACTAATTACGCATGGCCGCTGTCCCCTTACGCTATCATCCGCCGCTGGAACACTCTCTCCTATTTCACCGACTATTCCTTGCCGCATACATCACTTGTCAGGGCCGACACGGCATAGGAGACGGCTCCGGTGCACTGGCTAAACTGCACTCCTTCCTCTGCCGCGACCGCCCGTCGCTCGAGGCTTGTCGATCTTGTTCGCCACGATATATAAGGGGATCGGCCTCTCGATTTCTGGCGCTGAGCCTTGCACGGGGACGTATAAGTAGCCTGTTCAAGAATGCCCTAACACCACTCGTCGCGATAGGAGCCGGGATCGAGACGCACCCTCGACATCCCTGTGCGGTGGCGGTGGCCTTGCTTCACAGAGCAGCTGATATCGCTACTCGACGCAGGTGAACTGTCCCGGTCCATCACGTCGTACGAGCACGCACGCTTCGCTGCGGCGCAGGGCCTGCTTGAGAAACACGGGGTGTCCGTGAATCTGTAGCTCGAGGCCTCTCCATGAATTGTTCGTTCTCGGGCTCGTGATTATCTCGGGGGACATGAGGAGGCCTTTGTTTCCTTCGTGCCCTGAATTTCAAAGGTTGCTCGCCCGCGGGTGTTCTGTGCGGCATCCGCACGGGCTATCGCTCTGGACACGCCCGCCGTCTTTCTGCTGAGCATGGAGGCTCGTGGGCTTTCCTGTGCGACTTGGCCGCTGGCTGGCAGTTCCATGTTCCGCCTGACGGAGAGCCAGCGAGCTCTCCCCGCGACGGTGTCTTTGAGTTCCTAGATCACACATGTCAACATCATCGCAGCCCGTAGCCTTGCACGAGCCGCCAGCCGCCAGTGCATGTTACCCAGACGTTGGTCGCCGCCTGGTAGAGCACGCACCTGCTGTGGTCTACACCTCGTCTTTGGCGTTACAACCAAAGGTGTCGCAGGTGGATAAGACTTGGTTGCGTCGTGACGGTGGCTTGGTTGGAACGGAGAGTCAAACGATGTGGTAGCTGCGCAGAAAGCTGTCGACTCGGTCTGTCGTAGTGGTCTGTGTCGAGGTCTGTGTCGAGTTCTGTGTCGAGGTCTTTGTCGAGGTCTGTGTCAAGGTCTTTGTCGAGGTCTGTGTCGAGCTACCGCCTGGTTTGCAGCAGAGTCTTTTGTGCCAGCGGGCTGAGAGGTCCCCATGAGGATAGAGCACTTTAGTGGTCTGGTCGGCGTCGAGCCACCGCCTGATTGCGTCGTAGAGCCCCCTGTACTTTCAGCCTCTGAGGGAAAAGAGTGCCCCGGTATCG
This sequence comes from Tolypocladium nubicola, assembly GCA_024340505.1. Taxonomy (NCBI): domain Eukaryota; kingdom Fungi; phylum Ascomycota; class Sordariomycetes; order Hypocreales; family Ophiocordycipitaceae; genus Tolypocladium; species Tolypocladium nubicola. Next base: position 18,692 of record JALHCA010000047.1, read on the forward strand.
TGACTTGACTCCTTGATTTCACAAGGAGAATGATATCCTTCGACTCATGCTCCGCAAAGGTTGTGCTGGCACTCGGGGGTTTCCGCAGCAAGGCTGCCCTTGTTTGTCTGATCCTACGTGGTCCTGGCGCCAATATTTCCCCTTGGGACACCGAGGTTCAGAGCTTCATCGAGCCCATACGAACCTAGGGAGAATTGGAGTCACCGAGTCACCCATGAGCTACAACGGCAACCAATGAATGTATAGTACATTTGAATATGGTATGATGTTGGGAGTCCCTGATTCTTGATGTGCCTACGGATACGAGAGCCTTCGACATGGAGCTGCAAATCCCAGCTACGGGTCAAAGCTATTGTGGGTGAGCCATTACGCGTCTGTTCTGGCACAAATCCATGTGATGGTCGCCGGCTGTAAACGGCAGCCTCATCAACAGAGACGTGTCATGCCCGCTCTGCACACGCAGCCGGAAGTTAGCCAACCTCCCCTACTCGTTCAGTGTGTGTTCGAGCCAGGGTCCTTCACAGCATCACGCTCCCCCCCCC